>BPTQ01000002.1:193622887-193899809 GCA_019973895.1 Chrysanthemum seticuspe | reverse complement strand
ACAATATGAGTCTTCGGTAAAGGCACTCAAGTAGCTTTACTCGTACTTAGCAAAGGTAATGGAGGAATCAAGCTGCTAAGGTCTAAGCCTTTGGAAATCTTAACAGTGTCATAGGTTATTTCTGAGGTTATAGTCGAAACCGAAACTCGAAAGGTTTTAATAGTGCTAGTAATAAACCTATCGTTTCCCTAGGTTTATGTACTTTCACAAACTCCAAGCCAAACATCAACACCTGTTCGAGCTTTCCACAAAACAACACCGCAAAACACTAGTATCTTGCCAAAACTCATATCGTACGTCATCTATGTCGAAGACGGGTATTCATTAGACCTTCAAATCGTAACTAATTGTAACAAGAACGTCGAAGGTGATTGCGATGAACTCACGGAAATGGCTTCTGAGTATAACAGCTTAGAACCCGGTCACAACCGTTTAAACTTCCCTCAACCCCCATCATCAGCTGAACAAAGCCCCCAGCTAACTCGTCAACAAATGGAAAGGTTATTTGCTCCTCTGTTCTGTGACGATATTGATGAACGTGCTCCAGGTGTATCCGCTGTTTCCGCTACACAACCTGATAATATTCCTATACTTGATACACCTGCTACAACAACTACTGTTGAAGATGCACCTACACCAGTTGACTCCAACACAACAGTTGAACACACCGCTTCCAACAATGATGAACCGGCTGATGATATTCTGAATGAAGTACCCCCACCTGCAGATTTTGATCCAAATGCGTTCTTCAACCCGTTTGCCAATGAGACTGCTACACCAGATGTCGCAGAATCTTCAACAAACCACTTGAACCCTCAGAATCTGCACAATGTATACCAACATCAACCCTCTACACATAGATGGACAAAAGACCATCCTCTGGCTAACATTATTGGCAACCTGAATCAACCAGTCGTTACGAGACAACGTCTTCACACAGATGGTGAACATTGCATTTATGCTCTCACTGTCTGCCAATCTGAGCCTAAAAACATTAAAGACGCAATGACAAAAGACAACTAGATTGAATCCATGCAGGAAGAACTCAACCAATTCAAACGTCTTGAAGTATGGGAACTGGTTGAAAGACCAACAGGGGTCTACATCATTGGTCTAAAATGGATTTGGAAAAACAAATTGGATGCTGAAGGGAATGTTATCCGAAACAAGTCACGCCTAGTTGCTAAGGGTTATCGTCAGGAAGAGGGAATAGACTTTGAAGAATCTTTTGCTCCGGTTGCTCGTCTTGAGGCTGTTCGGATATTTCTCGCGTTCGCTGCTCATATGAATATGACGGTTTATCAAATGGATGTCAAAACGGCGTTTCTCAATGGACAACTTAAAGAAACGGTCTATGTCAGCCAACCAGATGGATTCGTTGATCATGAGTTCCCGAACCACGTCTACAAACTGAACAAAGCTCTTTATGGTCTCAAACAAGCCCCTCGGGCATGGTACGATAAGCTATCATCTTTCCTCATTGACAATAATTTCACCAAAGGCTCGGTTGACCCAACTCTTTTTATACAATATCACGGGGCACATATCTTAATTGTTCAAATTTACGTGGATGACATCATTTTTGGGTCTACACATAAAAAGTTTTCAATCGCTTTTGCAAAACTAATGAAGAAGAATTTTGAAATGTCCATGATGGGTGAACTTACATTCTTTCTAGGACTGCAAGTTCATCAATCACCCCGTGGTATTTTCTTGAGTCAGTCCAAATATGCCCTTGAATTGTTAAACAAATTTGGAATGAAAACCTGTGATACTTATGCCACACCAATGACTCATACCAAGAAATTAGATGCTGATTTACATGGGAAATTGGTTGACCCTACCAAATACCGAAGTATAATTGGGTCTCTCATGTATCTAACAGCTAGCAGACCTGATATTGTCTTTGCCATTTATCTATGCTCCCGTTATCAGTCGCGACCAACTGAAACCCACCTCTCTGAGGCTAAAAGAATCCTCCGATACATCAAGGGAACCATTAACTTGGGGATCTGGTATCCGAAGGATTCTGGTTTTGAACTAATCGCTTTTTTAGACGCTGATCACGCAGGATGCTTAGACTCAAGAAAAAGTACTTCAGGAGCTCTACAATTTCTCGGTGATAAACTGGTGTCTTGGCAAACAAAGAAGCAGGATTGTACATCTCTGTCATCAACTGAAGCAGAATATGTAGCCATGTCCGCGTGTTGTGCTCAAGTCATCTGGATGAGAACACAACTCAAAGACTATGGTTACGTATTTGACAGAATCCCGATGTACTGCGACAATCGGAGTGCCATTTCCATCTCGTGCAACTCTGTTCAGCACTCGAAATCAAAGCACATCGATCTACGCTATCATTTCATCAAGGACCACGTGGAACAGGGTACCGTTGAATTATACTTTGTGGGTACTGAATATCAATTGGCAGATATGCTCACCAAAGCCTTGCCTCCCGCTAGGTTTAATGAGTTGGTCCACCGGATTGGTATGAGGTGTTTGACTCAAGAGGAATTGGATGACCTCTTAAAATAGTCTTAAAAACCTGTCAAACACCAAAACATCTTTTGTAAATAAATTTTCAAAAACAAAATACAAAAATATAAAATCCGATAAAACAACAAAAATATTCTCCTAATCTATCTTTCTTTCAACATGGCAAGTACATTTCTTCCGTCAACACTTTAATCTTTTAAAATTCAGTATTTTTCCGATCAAGTGTTGAGGGGGAGAAAATAATCTATTAACTGTTTCAAAACATCCGTGTACTTGCATGTTATCATATCTCGGTTGATTCTTCTACAAATGGTGGTACATTTTCTGGTTCAAAGACACTCCTCGGACTTAAATTAATAACCTTTCATTATTTTCTCAAGTCGAGGGGGAGTGTCGTCATATTTCTTTCCTAAAAATCTTTGTTTGGTAACCAAAATGGAAGTTAAAAGGCTTTGTTTGAAAAAGGAAAAGGTGGAGGGACCAAAACTATCAAAAGGTTAAACTCCCTTTTTTAATAAAACACCCTCCCACCTACTTTCACTTCTCATTTATTGCAAAAATACCTAAAACCATCCTACGCTTAAAATTCACTCAAGAAAACCGTGTTTTTGATCTTCATCTTGTAAGTATTTTTGTGATCACAACATGTTTTTATGATAAGGTTTTGAATTTCTTGTAAATCCTATGGCTAAAACATTTTCTACGCGTAATTAGGTGTTCTACGCTTATGCGTATGAACACACAATCAATATGTGTGTGTTTGTGGTGAAATGGTTTGTGTCAAAAAGTTCATAATACATCAATGATACCATTTTAACCATCAAAATCCACCCAGAAACACGAATTGATGATTTTTTGAAAATTAGGGTTTATGAGTCGAATTGGGTATTTTCAAATGTGAAGTGTTTTGGTCAAAAAGATTGTTGTGTTATGCTTATGTGATGATGAATTGATGATATCCACGCCTTATAACCACCCAGAAACCTTAATTGATTCAGAATCAGGAATTAGGGTTTAATGTTCTAAAAATTGGGTATTTTTGATTCACTGCAAACTAAGTGTTAAGATTTGGTCAATATGCTCTCACAACATCTAAGATATACCAGAAAAACTTTGGTGCATAATCCATGGCTAAAATTCATACGCGTAGATTTAGGGTTTTAAAACTACGCGTAAGAGTTTCTACGCGTAACTGAAAAAATGTCCAATTGTGTTTTGATCTATCATAAACTAAATGCTATATGTTAATCATTGATGATGTGATGCTTTATTTCAGGCTTGCAACACATAATATTCAGAATCAAGGTTTTTGTTAATCTACGCATAAGGATCACCTTACGCGTAGCTTGTTATGCGTAAGATTAGTCTTACGCGTAGCGTCTACGCATAAGGTTCTACATATGGGACTACGCGTATCCTGTGAAGGATATGCGTAAACAGTGACCTCTACGCATAAGGTCAACTCTTACGAGTAGCCTCACGTGTAAGGTTAATATATGCCTACGCATAAGGTACCCCTTTTCCCGCGTAAGTTAGGATCCTACGCGTAAGTTTACGCCTACGCATATATCATTCCTGTCTACGCATAACTTAACCAATCCTATGCATAAGCCGAGATCATACCTTCGTTATGAATTGTCACGTGTACAAACTTGTAAATAAACTAATCATATCATCACGAATCCAAAAATGTCACTAATAAACTTAAATCGTTTGATATGTTGTGAACAATAAGTGATAAAATAAACTTTAAAACTTAAAGTTAACTAACTCACGAAACATTTCACGAAATCATTGAACTATTGAACATACAAGTGACTTAGGACTCGTAACAATCATTATCACTGTACATTCAATAACTAGACAATAAGACCTTCTGTTGAATAACATTATGTCTTTCAATATGTTGGTTCTTTTGGCTAATGTTATTTCAGATCACGACATGGCTGAACAGATGAATGTGGATGCACCTGAAGTTCTCTCCATTGCTTATATCTATCCTCATGGCTATCCAATGAAGATAGGAAAGAATAATCTCCGTGTTGACTTTGACACCCTCACTTGCTCAGAATCTTCGTGTCTAATTGCTATTGATATTCTGAGGACTCATCCGTATCAGAACATGCTTACTCACTCTGCAACTGTTCCTGAGATCTACATCTAACAGTTCTGGAACACTATGGAAAGGGTCAAAGGACAGACTGCTGTGACGGTGACTCTGAATCACAAACAAGTCACCATTACACCTGCAGACTTAAGGGCTGTTCTCCTAATTCCTGATGTCGATCCAACCAAACTATATGCCACACCTGTTGAAGAGCTCACTCTCCAATTCTTAATCGATATCGGTTATGACGAGGCTACAGGAGTAATCACCAAGCATTCTCACGTAGAGCTTAAGAGTATTCCTCAACCCTGGAGAACTCTCTACATGATCATCACCAAGTCTATTTCTGGTCGTGACAGCGGCTATGAGCACCCTAAGCTCATGGAACTGCAAATATTTTGGGCATTGGTCAACAAGAAACACATCGCTATCGAAGCTCTGATTTGGGATGACATGATGTCATTTCTCAACAAACTTGGCTCAAAGATTCCCTACATCAGATATACTAAATTGTTGATCCAGAGAGCACTTGGACTTCATCCTGATATTCCCAAGAGGCTCAATGACCCCGACAATCACGATATGTTGACGGAACCTATTCTATCTGTCAGAATCAAGGAAACGTCTACAAAGAAACAAGGTGCTGTGCTACCAGATTTCCTTCTAACTGAAGATGTCAGAAAGCTCGAAACGTACAAAAGATATCTGGAAGCAGTCAGACAAGGCAAAGTTGGTCATCTCGACGAAAAATCTTCTGGAACACCTGTAAGGAGAACCAGAAAAGGAAGTGCTGGAAGTGTCACAAGTACAGATAGTCAGAGGAATGTTCCAAAGAAGAAACCTATTCCAAAGAGGAAACCTACCCCTAAGAAGAAAGTTCCTTCTCAGGAAGCCACTCCGATCCCTTCCTCTACACCTGAACCGCAAAGAAACCTCATGTACGAGGACTCTGAAGCTACTGACACATATGAAGAGATCACATACTCTGAAACTGCAAAGGATAAAAATCCCTCAGTACCGAAACCTCCAAGTCCTCAAACTAATAAAGGAAAAGGGAAGACCACTGCACTTGTGTCACATGATGAAAGCTCTGAAGATGAAGAAGAGCAACTGGATCAATCATACAGGAAGAAGTTTCACAACGTCAGACACCTTTAAAAGGCCGAAGAATTTGCTAAAGATCAAATGGGTGGCCCCGGAGGATCAAGTGGTGCTGCACACTCCTCTCCAGATCCTGATGCGGTTAATCGACCCGATAAGGGATCTGGTGCCACCACTCTTGTGCAACAACAAAAGCCTTTAGAGGATACTATTGTGTATGATTTTGAGAAACTGGAAACTGAGAAAGAAAAGTCTAGAGATGACGAGGATGATTATACAAAGTTTCTTCTAGACAGTCCAACACACTCAAAGGAGAAAACCTCAGAAACTCCTAAGGACATGAAGTCTCCTCATGTCTCCTCATCATCAGACTTTTCATCTCACTCATCACCACCACCATCAACGAAGTCAACCAGATCATCATCCAAATCAGTGAAGAAACCACCTAAAGCTTGGATTTCTCAGACTCATGAAAAGATTGTGAAAGCTGTCCAACAAGTCAGAAAGAAGGACATACTTTACAGAAAACTGAATTGGTTTGCTGACCAAATTCAGTACTTAAATGATGAGAAAGACAAGATGGAGAAAGAAAGGGAATTTGTTCAGAAGTTCATGAAGAGTCATCGTAAAGAGGAAATAAACGAAATGATCGAAGGTTACACTAACAAGTACCTTCAGGATATCGTTCCTAAAGTCCAAAAGGAACTAGAGAAGACAGCAAGAGATCATACCCACAAGTTTCTTCTCGACACTGTCCCCGGTGTGACTAGAGAAATATTTTCCAGACAACTCACTCCTAACATCGTTGCATTGGTTAAACATACAATGGCCAAAGAAGCTGATCTCTCTGAATCTGAGTTAATCGCTAAACTAGTGATGCAAATGTCAAAGCGATCTGGAACGTTTACTTCGGATGAAGCTAAATTTTTCGAAAATCTACTTGATTTTCAACTCAGATCTTCATGCAAGGAGTCAGCCGATCAACCCAAACGATCAAGAGATGACGATGATAAGGACAAGGACTCTGCACCTAAACGTCAGAAGCAGTCTGGTGAATCTACTTCGATGCCACCTCCTCCACCACAAATTTCTTCTCAACAAAAGTCTCCTCCAACTCGGTCTTCTACTGATAAACCTCGGGACGATTCCGAGTTACCACCCCTGACTCAGAAAACAGGTGATCACTTTGAGTATACGGGTGGTGACGATGAAGAGGTCCTTGAGCCCTGACAACAACCCACCTCACCCAAACAAGTGCAGAAACCAGTTTCATCATCAAGGCCCTCCAAAAAGAAGAAAAAGACGACTCAGCCTGGAGTCGTATCATGGCTAGATGACGATAAAACCGAAGAGTTTGAAATCAAACTCCCTACCCTGATGAAGGTCAAGAATTGGTAGATGGTTCTACATTGGAGCACGCAAAACTTCTGCAAGAAAAGTTCCATGTGAAGAAAATGACGAAATCTGAGTTGAAGCGAATCAAGAATGAAGCATTTCAACTTCTACAAGACAGCTCTGAAAGAGCCCTCGAGGTCGAATATCATCTTGAGAACATCGCTCGAGCTATGTCTAACAACATGGATTGGCTCAATCCGGAAGCAAACATTGACTTCACATAAAGGGACAACCCTCCATACTACACCGACTGGACCAAACCCCTACCGACCATTGGCCAAACAGACGAACCACGGATTCCCTTCCGATACTTCTTTAACAGAGACCTGGATTTTCTCTTACACGGTAGCGATGGTTCGCGAAAATACGCTACATCATTGACTCTTCCATTCCCAGCGGCTATTTACTCAAACTGCATAGCTATCGAGGAACGTGCAAATCACTTGTTTTCTGACAACGTGCAAGCATACGACCAAGATGCATTGTATGGGATTCATCATTGGCCTGAACGCCAAAGAATCTACTACAGAAGCTGCCTGGTTCAGAAGTCTCAACATGCAGTGTATAGTTCTAAGGACATCGTGGCCATCAAACACATTGATCTCAAGTCTAAGTGGGACTACACATTCTTGAAGAATATCATAGTCAAACGACAAGATGAACAGGACTATGGATTCTCCGAGGCTGACTTTGAGAACTTGTCCTTCAACGACATCGAAGACATGTATCTTGCCAAAGTACAGGGTCGTATGAGACAATTCTCGACTGAAGTTCAACGTGAATTTATCAAGTCAGTTCTCATCTTCATTAGACGCATCGTGATCAAAGAACGTGTTGAAGATATCCAGATGGCTGTTGAATCTTATCAGACGCGTGTCAACCTCACTCCTCCAACGCCTACTCTTCCTGATCTCAACCAGCTATCTCAATATACACTCATCAGCAAACCTTTCGGCGTTGTTTACCATAGTGAACTTCAAAGAAACTGCTTAATGGCGTGTAGTGAGCTCCACAAATTCGGGGATCATACCTTGAAGCTGGTTAGAGATGGATTGGCGTACGGGTTGAAGGATATACGCCTGAAAGTTGGGTCTCCTAAGCACTGGAATTCTCAGGAAAGGAGGGATGTGAGATGGATCATCACCATGATTGATGAACGGTTGTTCAGAAGGGATCAGTTAAGACGATTGGAGAGCTATGTTGGTGGTCGACCCAGGAGAAACATCACCGGCTTTCAACGCCCTGTGCGTACTCCTGGGAACATCACTGCACTTCCTGGGACCCCTTAAATGGTTTCCTTCATATACTTTTGGATGTGTGATTATATATGTCTATGGCTTGTGCACACATAACAGTGTACAACCCGTAATTGTCAAGAAAGGACCCTGTGGTACGCCTCAGTGCCACAATCCTTATAAAAGGAGCGAAAGCTTCTTATTTTTGAGTAAAACCTATCAAACCTTTCACTTTTCAAGGTTTTGCTCAAAAACACAAGTACTTCCCCATATGATTTTTCAAAACCTCAACCGTTTATATCACTAGTTGAGGGGGAGTATTTGAATTAAAACTTTGTTCACAAATTGTTCATAGTGGTCATCTTCCCGCAACACTCGAAATGGTCATATTTATTGTCAACCGTTCAAAAATAACATTTTATATGCCATTTTTGAGGGGGAGAAAATTTGTGTGATAAGAAATATGTTGTGCAAAATGCAAATGAATCTGTGTACCTCAGACTTAACCTACGAATTGATGGTACTAAACTGTTAGTAACTCGAAAAGACTTGTCCTGGACGGGTAATAATTTCAAGCTAGTTCGCTAGTAATGTAAACGTGTCTCGCAAAGGACTTGTCCAAGTAGAAAGTACCATTCGAGAAACTCTTGATAGACATGAACTCTGACGGGTTTGACAACCTTCCAAGGTTTGTCTACACCTCCAAGGTAGTTATTAGAGCTAGTTGTCACCTAAAAGCTGACAATGTAACTCTTTAACTATTCAACGTAACCGTGTCTCGCGGGAGATTGTCTATCTTTAGTGGATCAATTCAAAATGTGCGCGCTCTTTCCTCACTGTGCATTTAAACCATTAAAACTCTTTAGCACATGTGGAGGGGGACTATTTATGCAAAAACTTATCTCTCACAATGGTTCAAACATGTTTTTCATTTACAAACCCTTTGAGAGATATTTTCACATACAGTGGTTTTAATGGCAACATAGGTTAGTCATGGAGTTATAAGGTGACTAAGGTTAGGAATAACCGTCCTATGATCCGCCAGAGCCGGAGGGATCTACCCAAGGACACTACCATTAGTTAGTGTTAGAAGTCCTTAGGAATGATTGTAAAAAGGAGAAAATGAGAATCGGAGAAAGAAGGAGTTGAAGAATCAAAAAGAAATGTAAAGTAAAGGGTGATAAGAAACAGCCCTCCAGATTATTCAACTTAGGGCAGACACCGGGTTCAATTCATATGCTACTGATTGTCACTTAGTGACACCGGTATTGAAGATTAAAAGTCGTCATGGACCCAGTGACGCATGCACTAAACCTTCTTAGCTACTCAAGTTTCTCTCAACAGAAGCTTGTTTCATTCTCACAGGGAACCCTACGTAAACTATTGGCTTTCTCTTAGAGATAGCTGGTATTGAAGAAGGAGACCCTCTCCCTAGTCTCCGCTCAGGAAAACCAAAACGCACTATTGAGTCTAGAGCCACGAGATTCATCAAAAGATCTCTTAGGAACACTTGACATTTAATCACTTGATGATCAACTAATAAGATTATCAGTGGTTCATATCGAGTCCTTCACAGATCTTAGCAATCTGTCGAGAACATTTATGAGAGGTTCACATCTGTGATCCTTAGTGATTGAATGGAAACTCCTGCCAGGGTCAATATCAAACAGCCCTGACAGCAGGTCACTTCGGTAACTCCCCGTGGATTACGCGGAGTGTGTCTCAAACGGTCTACAATCGTGAGGTGATGCTTCGGTGTACCTCAGCGACTCATCTGAACTGTAGTTGTATTTTGGTACATCGCGTTATCTCACTTGTGGGACTCCAGTTCAGGAACGGCCTTTGTAAGAATTAGAGTTGTGTTTTCACACTATGCTGTTAACACTCTCGAAGTTCAAACTTGTAAGTGCCGGAAACCGCTTATTACTAACCGTTTGAAATGTTTTCTTCTTATGGAAGCTCCGGAGCGGGATGATCGTGTTGATTCTTCTCATGCTCACGCCAACATCATAACTAATGGAAGTTCTATTCAAAAGCAACACAACCGTCAGAATGATTCTTCGTCAACCAAAGAATCTACAATGTTAAAGACTTAAAGAACTTCATCAGCATTGAATTCCAACGTCAAAGAGCGTGTGAGCATGTTGAAGAATGACATGGAGACACTGGAGCAGCGAAGCAGACCTGAGGCAGACTGATGCAGAAAACAACATACTATCACTTTCACCACAAAGAACAATGATCAAAGAACAAAGTTAAAGATGACGTCGAAGCATAACTGTTCAAAGATAACTATCTCTCTACACTGGGGAGATAGTTCGAATCAAGGAAATTCCTCTCACAAGAAAGAAGAATGTCAGAAGACGTCACAGCTACTATTACATCAACGCCTTCACCGTTTACATTCATATATACTTGAGGGGGAGATTGTTGGAATCACTCCTAAACAGTATTTCAAGTATTTATATTTCATATGTAATAGGTAGCTTTATTATGGCCTTTATGTTTGTTTAAGGTCAAGCTTATGTAGAAGGCCCATAAGCTTAGGCCCAAGCCCACATAAGAAAGGATGGGAACTAGGAGTGTTGCCCTAGGTTCCCTCCTATAAATACTCTTGTAAACCCTCATTTGAGGGTTGGTTGTTCAAGTTTTCTCTTTCACATATGCCTTACGCATAACCGGTCATAATATTGTTTGTGTGTGTGTTAGATCTTGTTCATCCGCCTTCATCTATTTCTCTATAACTTGTGTTTGTAAAACTAGTGACCTAACAGGCTTGCCCTTCATGCTTCTCGGGTTTCATTGAAATTCCTAGGTCCGAATGTTGTAGGGAATCTTCCTCCCATTCCATTAATACGCGAGGATGCGTAGTCAACGGAGGCATGTTCGGGGGATCGGGTGCAAGTGCACGTGTTATGAGGATCACTACACGGCTCACACGAGGAAGAAACTTTGTTCACATGGCGTGAAGACTTGGGATTTTCGTAGGAACTCATTAGGAATTTAACTTGATCTTCAAGCTCGATCATCCTACGGTCGGAAGATTGTGAGTCAATGGGAGGCAAGGAAATTGCCTTAAAAGTTTTGGGCAACCCACGGGGGTCATTCCAACTTTCGTTGTCATAGAGAGCAAGGTCCGCTATTATACCCCATGATTCTTCCGTGGTGAGATCACTAAGTTTTCCACCGGCCGCTTGGTCAATGGATCGCTTGGTGGGAAAGTTGACATAATCTTAAAAGATTTGGACTTGGAGCCAAAGATCAATGCCGTGATGAGGGACTTTATGAAGTAAGTCCTTGAATTGAGTCCATGCTTCGTAGAGAGATTCACCTTGACGTTATTGGAACATCAAGATGTCATTCCTAAGTTTAGTGGTTCTCCCCGGTGGGAAAAATTGAGCAAGGAAGCGAGAGGTGAGATCATCCCAACTTGAGAGAGAGCCGGCGGGAAGTCGCTCAAGCCAATTACTAGCTTGATCCCGTAGAGAGAATTGGAAGAGACGCAGGCGCGTGGTCTCCCGAGTAGTAGCCTCAAGGTCAATGGAATCGAAAATTTTGAGGAAATCCCTCAGATGCTGATTAGGATCTTCGGAACGAAGTCCATGGAATGCACATCCGTTTTGCACCAACCGGATGGTGTCGGATCGCAGGGCCGTAGTTTGGGCTTGGTAGGGAAGCTCAATGGTGTTCCTATAGCATAGGTGGCTTGGTCTCGAGTATTCACCAAGAGTACGGGCTCTTGGCGGGTCATTTGGTGGTAGGTTGATGAATGGTGGTTGGTTATCACCTTCCATGATGAAAAGTGATGGGGTTAGGAACAAAGGTCACGAAGAAGGGGGTAGACTACGAGAAAGCTGAAAAATGAGAAAAATTTACTTGATAGGAATCAAGCAAAGAAACCTAAACGAGGTGGACTACTAACTAGCTATTCTATTCCCCGGCAGCGGCGCCAAAAACTTGATAACGCTACACGCGTCGTTCGGGGTCAAAGGAACTTTCTTTTCTTCGAGCAAGTTTTATAACACCCTAGGCAGTGAACCTAATCGTTGTAGTGTAGTATTAGGGTAAGCCACGGGTATTGATATCGTTCTCTAGGGGAATAGGAATGCTAGTGAGAAGTTACTACGCTAAGGTTGGGGTTGAGGAAGATTATTTTTTATCTTTTTTATATTTTTAGAAAATGGAAAGGTACGAATCTCGGGGTTTGGATTTGGGGGTTGGTATTTCTACCGATTACTCTACTTATCTAATTATCTAATCTAAGGTGTATGTAGTCTATGTCTAATTATTGTGTGCTCGTATGATAGTTTAAAGATGTGTCACTTAGGTTTTATTACTCCTTAATTATCTCCTATTGATGGTTGAATTGTCACGTCCTTATTCTTAATCGCGTTGTGTGTCTAAAGTCGTAGGGTATGCGTTTATCCCTAACTCTTTGAACTTACCAAAGGGTCTCGTCTACAAAACCCTCTAGGGATTATAAACTCTAACTCTAAGGCCTCTTTGGATGGTTTAGCCTGTTAGGAATTAGAAATTCCAGGTATTAAAGAGTCGGTCACCTCAAGTATATGTAATCGTTAGAAAGCTCGTAGTCGTAGTTCTTTTAAGTTAAGTAGTATTTAGTTAAGTAACACCGTGGAGGACGGACGGGTCTTTACCCACTGTATGCCTGATCCACAGCCCGATGTGTGGAGATTTATGTAAGACTATAAATACTCTCTACCTCCCAAGGTAGAGAGTTGGAGCTCATAATAATATCTTTCACTTTCTCTCACTAAGTTCCCTAAACCTCTAACTTTCTCTCTCTAGAATTCCACTTATACGCCTACTTATGTTAATGGTTTGATGTGTATGTGAAAACTAATATCTAACATTTGGTATCAAGAGCCATGGTTAGATCATATCTTACACATCTTTGGATTTCTAGTGGTTTTTAGGTGGTTTTTGAGTTTGAAAAAGTTTAGTGGTTTTTGCAATATTTGGGTGATTTCTAGTGTTAAAGTTTGGATTTTGATAGTACTTTTATGTTTAGAATCATCCCAAGTGCTTAAGTTTTGATTTGGTAAGCTTGAATCATCGTGGTTGGGTAGTTTTTGGATAGAAAAGTGATGTTTTTGTGGTTTTCTTGCTAGCGACTTGACATTCGGACAACATTCTACGTAGCGACTTGCTTTGCAATTTTGTGGCGAGTTACAGTTTTGGAGCTAGCGACTTAGATCTAGCGACTAACAGTACAAGTAGTGGACTCTCCACTACGGGTAGCGACTTGGTGGTAGCGACTTGGTCTGTAGCGAGTTGCTCTTTAGCGACTTGTATCTTTAGCGACTTGAGTAGCGAATTGCTGCCAAAATTTTGCTAGCGACTTGTGGCTGAGCGAGTTACTACTTAGCGACTTGCATTTGTCTAGCGACTTGGGAGTCTAGCGACTTAGTGGTGTAGCGAATTAGGTGTTAGCGACTTGGTGCATTATCTTCTAGCGACTTGGGTGATTGTTTACGGTTTTCTCTTGATTTAGTAAAATCCCGTGAAAGATTCTATTTCCCGGTTTAATCATAGAGTTATAAAATCCCGTATAATCTGGTAACATGTCTACCAACGTTCCTACTATCATCTCCACTGTTGCCGAGGATGTTCAAGCAGCTGGCTCAGATACTCGTCCACCCATGCTTGACAGAACTGACTACGATTCTTGGGCTCAACGAATCAGATTGTACTGCCTTGGAAAGGAAAATGGTGTCAACATTCTCAAATCAATTGATGAAGGACCGTATCGAGTTTAGACGACTAGAGATATACTTGATACTAATCAAGATGGAACTCCTATTTACGGAATGGACAGACCTAAAATGTATGATGAGCTTGATGATAAGGACAAAAAGAGATTCGATGCAGATATCAGGGCTTCTAACATTGTTCTTCAAGGTCTTCCTAAAGACATCTACAAGCTGATCAATCACAACACCGAAGCAAAGGCAGTATGGGATAATGTCAAGATGCTTCTCTCAGGTTCAGAATTAACTATGGAAGACAGAGAATCACAACTCTATGACGAATTTGAACACTTCAAGATGAAGCCAGATGAGAGTGTCTATGAGTACTATGTGAGATTTCATAAGTTGGTGAATGACATGAGGAACATCAGAATGACTATGCCTAACATTCAGCTGAACTCAAAATTTGTGAACAACATGAATCCCGAATGGCACAAGTTTGTCACCGCTGTGAAACTCACTAAAGGATTGAAGAATACAAACTATGAGCAACTCTATGCCTTCCTCCTTCAGAATGAGAGACATGCTATGTTTGAAAAATTGATTCTCAATCAGTTCAAAACCAACCAGGGAGAGACAAGCTCGTCTAATGACTCAACTGCCTTCTACTCAAACATCGGAATCACAACCAAAGCTTCACAAGTCATACCCTTGGGTAATGGTAATCACAAACTCATTCATGATCCTATGTTCAAACAAGCTGATGCTGATGCACACGTGGGTAACTTCATCAATCAACTAGCTCTTCTGATTAGTCAAAACATGAATTCTCTTCCACAAACCAACAACAACCTCAGAACAACATCTAACCCACACAATCAAGCTACTGTTAAAGATGGAAGGATCGTGGTGCAACCAGTTCAGGAAAGACAGTATGATCAGGGAAGAGGTGGAGCTGGTAGAGGTTATGTTGGCAACCAGAATCGAGGAAGGAATGGTAACCAAGGTCAAGCTAAGCCGATCAAATGTTATAACTGTGGTGGTGAGGGACACATTGCAAGAAACTGCACATCTCCAAAGCGTCCACAGAATGCTGATTACTTCCGAGATAAGATGCTGCTTGTACAAGCTCAGGACAATGGTGCTGCTTTGGATGAAGAGGAATTGCTGTTTCTAGCTGAGGGCAATGCCAAGACCTATGATGCAGATGTGGATGAGCAACCTATTCAGGAGATAGGTTACAATAATCAGAATGCCTTTCAAGTCGCTGATTGTGATGCATACGACTATGATGTGGATGATGGACCTACGGCACACACAATTTTTATGGCTAGCATTTCTCCGATGGTTTCTCCCAAGGTCTCGTCTTCACCACAAGCTGGGCCTTCCAAAGACAAACTCATCTCAGAGGTACTAAAACTATACGATGATGCTGATGTACAAAAGATGCATGATAAAGTACTATCAACTGAAACTATTGAATCAAATATTGAAAATATGGGTAATACCGACATTGTCCCATATGATCAATATGTGAAACAAAGTGAAAGTGAAGTTGTACCAAGTGATGCATCTTCTGCAGTCAACAATGACTATGTTTTTGATGAATACACTGCATGTGCCCCTAATGATTCTGTAATCTCTGAACTAAATGCCTATAAAGAACGTGTAGCTATTTATGAACAACGTGCAAATTTTGAGTTGACCACTCGTGAGCAGGAAATAGATGACCAAGTGCGTACAGTAATTAGAAAAAGTAATTTTAGAGAAGAAGTATTGAAACAAGAATTAAATTCCTTGCAAGAAAAACATTCTAAAACAGCTAAGCAAAAACAAGAACTTCAAGAAAATGTGAAAATGCTTAAGCAAGAATTTAATGCAAAGGAATCAAAACTCTTGAGAGACTTTTCTAATCTGAAAACTTTGAAAAACAAACTTGAAAACAAGTTGTACATACAAGGAAACACCATTCAGACTGCTCACATGGTCACTAAACATAGAGTTCTAAGCGATAAGCATAGTGTTCCCATTATAGATAAACCCAACCCTGAGTACGGAAAGATAGCAAAAGCAGCTCAAAGTGTGATCTATGATGGCAATAAGATTCTTAAACCTAGACAAAAACCTAGTTGCGTTGAGTGCACAGAGGATGATAAGAAACTAGATGAAATCACTAGGGAAAGGATGAATAAGAAACTAAATGATCCTAAATGCAAAGAGAAAAAAATAATTTTCACTCCTCATGACTATAAGAAGGAAAACTGGATTTCCTTGAACAAGTTTAAGCCTCAGACATTGTTGACTCCCGAACAAGTCTTCTGGAAAATGGATTTAGATAAGCAGAAAGCCGAAAACATTGTTGAAACAAACCCTCCCCTTTGGAAAATGCCTAGAGCGACTGTGTATCCTCCTAATACACCAATGCATCTTGTTCCTAGAACAATTGCCACTAAAAGCAAGACCTTAATTAGCCAATGTGTTATATTTCAACTATTTGTTGATTTTGAGAAAACTTGCAAGAAAAGGATCACACCCACTGGTATAACTGAAGGAGAAAGGGGTTTTGAGCAAATGAAAGAATGTTATTTAACTGAGGTCATGCCTTTCTTTAAACTTCTAAAAGATCACTTTGAGAGTCTTAAAAAGGGGATAGAAACTGATATCAAGGGAATGGAAAAGGAATTTGATGCAATGATAGTTGAAGTTAGTGACTATGAGCGTGCACTGAAATATAATGAGATTGAGAGGAAGAACTTGAATACATTGAATGAGACTCTTATTACTGAATGTGTTGCTCAAGATATGTTTTTTACTGCTTCAAATTTCTCTATTAATGCTTCCAAATTTCATGAACTATCTGTTGCCCTGAAAGTCTCCCATGATCGTGTCATTGAGCTTGAAAAAACTAATTCTAAACTAAACGAGAAAATTGAACTGGATGATCATGACAATTTGGTTAAACATTTTTCTAAACTAGAAGTTGAGCATTTTAATTTACAACTAAAATATCAACATCTTAAAGAAAATGTCAAAATGTCAAATATCAAGACATCATCAGATGCTCCAGAGTTTGATGCAGTTTTTCAAATTAACAAACGTGATGAACAGATTCAAGCTCAGTGCAACACGATCAGAAAGTTGAAAGCCCAAATCTCTCAATTAAAGGGTTAAACGAACAATATGACAGGCTCCCAAATGCCTCCTCCTTTAGATTCTCAGAATTCTCAAACGTTTCATCTTCAAAACCTAGTAAATGCTTTACAAAAGGAAAACGAAAGTTTTCTAGAAGAAAATGAAAAGGTTAAATGTCATTTCAATGAGTTATTTGAATCAATTAAGGTCACTCGTAACAAAAATAACGAACAAATAGCTTCATTGCAAAAGGAAATTGAGAATCTGAAGAGTCAGGTAAAAGGGAAAATGCCAATGACCAATGGGGAGAATGATGTATCAAAGGTTCACTCTTGTAATAGATATGCTTTGTCTGTGACATATGTCCCTCCTCATCTAAGGAACAACAAACTTGCTATTCAAACATACTTCTCATCTCTTAAGGATTGCTTAGAATGTCTGCGTGAGATTGTTGAAGAGGATAAGCTAGAGAAACCTCATGATAATGCAATTGGACATGCATGCCTATATGCCAAACGATCTCAAGAAATCTTAGAATGCTTGATCACAATATGCCCAAAGTCATTAGGTGAGAGAGTTAATCCTTTGATTCCATGCTCGATGCCTAAGGCCAAGTATGATATGCATTCGATTCCCAATGTTTTGAATGTGAACCGTAGTGTGCCTTTAAGTAGTTCAGACTCCAGATCTGTCAATGCTAAGAAAGAGAACTCAAGTGTGCCTTCTAGGAGTACAAATCTCAGTACCTCTAGTTTTAAGAAAGTGAACCTTAGTGCACCTGCATGTAGTTCAGATCCCAGCACATCTAAACAGGTGATGCAAAGAGTAGTTAAACCAACTAATGTTCCCATTCCCTCTACAGGAGTAATCAGTGACATTAAACGGAGCAGTTCAAAGTCTCAAGACAATACAAGGAATGATAGGACCTCTCAAGCTAAGAATGTGCACTGGAAGAGAGTAGAAGAGCAATCTAGGAACTTTAAGCTTGAATTGAATAAAACGAATCGTGTTGATTCTAGTATTAGCCATAGGCGTACTGTAATTAATTCGAATTCTGATACTATTTGCAAACCTTGTACTGATGTCTGCTTGAATTCTGCTTCTAATCATGAATGTGGTGTTAATGTTCTGCCTAATGATGTTAATTGTCCAGTTAATATTGTTAATGCTAAAATTCATGCTAAAAAGGCTAAAAGGCAAAAACGAAAGAAAGTTAGAAAACAGTGGAAACCCACAGGAAGAACATTCAGTAAAATAGGCTTTTATTGGATACCTGTTGGTCATAAGACTAATCAGATAATGCCCACTAGAAAATGGATGCCTACTGGTAGAACTATTCCCTTAAGAAGTGATCACACTGTGAACAGGTCTAATACAGACACTAGTACTGCATCTATTCACAATGATTCCATTGCCTCACTTTCTGATCTGAATACTTCTATTTCTGATGTGGGTGTTCCAACTGTTGCTACTAACCAAATGGAACCCATTCTTGCATGGGGATCCCAATTATCCAGTTATCCATTCTTGTCTGTGTTCAACTGCAGATCGTTCAAATCGTTCTGTGGTACCTGGACTCAGGCTGTTCCAAGCATATGACTGGAGACCGGTCTCGGCTCATGAACTTCGTGAGCAAATTCATCGGGACTGTTAGACTCGGTAATGATCATTTCGGTGCTATTATGGGTTATGGAGATTACGTTGTTGGTGATAGTGTCATCTCTAGAGTTTACTATGTGGAAGGTTTGGGTCATAATCTGTTCTCTGTTGGTCAATTCTGTGATTCTGATCTAGAAGTAGCCTTCAGAAAACATACCTGCTTTGTTAGAGATCTTAATGGTAAGGAACTGTTAAAAGGAACTCGTGGCTCAAATCTTTACACCATCTCCATCGATGACATGATGAGGTTATCTCCAATCTGCTTGTTATCAAAGGCTTCTAAAACAAAGTCATGGTTATGGCATCGTCGTCTCAATCACCTGAACTTCGGCACCATCAATGATCTCACCAGAAAGGACTTAGTTGTAGGTTTACCTAGACTCAAGTACGAAAAGGATCATCTTTGTTCAGCATGTCAATTGGGAAAAAGCAAGAAGTATGCCCATAAACCCAAACCTACTAACTCTGTCATAGAAGTTCTTCATATGATTCATATGGATTTATGTGGACCAATGAGGGTGCAGAATATCTTTGGGAAGAAATATGTGTTAGTTGTGGTTGATGATTACTCTAGATTCACCTGGGTCAAGTTCTTAAGGACAAAGGATGAAACTCCTAATATCATCATCAAACTCATCAAAAAGCTGCAGGTTCGACTTAACAAAACCGTCAGAATTATCAGAACAGACAATGGAACTGATTTTGTCAACAAACAACTTAGTGAATTCTATGAAAGCGTTGGAATCAGTCATCAAAGAAGTGTTCCACGAACCCCTCAACAGAACGGTGTAGTTGAAAGACGAAATCGAACTCTTGTTGAAGCCGCTAGAACAATGCTGATTTACTCAAAGGTTCCAATGTTTCTCTGGGCTGAAGCAATTGCCACTGCATGCTACACACAAAATCGTTCCCTGATTCACACTGTTCATGGAAAAACTCCATATGAACTTGTCCACAACAGAAAACCTAATCTCTCTTTCCTTCGTGTGTTTGGTGCATTGTGTTATCCAACTAATGAGGGTCAAGACTTAGGCAAACTTAGGGCTAAAGCTGACATTGGAGTATTTGTAGGATATGCACCAAACAAAAAGGGATACCGAATCTACAACAAAAGAACCCGAAATATCATGGAAACAATTCACGTTACGTTTGATGAGCTGACCGGTCAAATGGCTCCTGGACACTCCAGCTCAGGACCCGCACTTCAAAACAGTCCCATTGGTCCATCCCTTGTTCCAAACTCTTCTCAAGAAACTCCATATGTACCTCCATCTGAAGATGATTTAAAGAAATTGTTTGATCCTATGTTTGATGAACTGTATGATTCAATTACTAATGAGGTGTTGATCCCCACAACAGAGGATGCTCATATTCCTGTGAATGAAGTCAATCCCTCAGTCTCAATATCTTTAAGTCAAGAAGCACCTGCTGCTGATCCTTCAGTCTCATCAACAAATCATCATTCTTCAAATGTACATCATGGAAATGTTTCTGGCATCAATGATGAAATTAATCCCTTTGCTACTCCTGAAGATGCTCCATTTGAAAACATATTTGCTCCTGAATCATCATCAGAACCATCTTCTTCAGGAGACATCGACTCAGCTACCTCAGTCCCTCAACAACTGCCACATGAACACCTCAGAAAATGGACTCACGATCATCCATTAGACAACATCATTGGAAATCCCTCTCGTCCTGTATCAACCCGGAAACAACTTGCAACCGATGCCTTATGGTGCTTCTTCAACTCCGTACTATCTAAGATCGAACCAAAAGATGTTAAAACCGCCATGAATGAAGATAGCTGGTTCAATGCCATGCAAGATCAAATTCATGAGTTTGATCGACTTGATGTATGGGAGTTAGTGCCTGCTCCAGACTGTGCTATGATTATAGCTCTTAAGTGGATCTTCAAAGTGAAACTTGATGAGCATGGTGATGTGTTGAAGAACAAGGCTCGATTAGTTGCTAAAGGATACCGTCAAGAGGAGGGTATTGACTTTGAAGAATCTTTTGCTCCAGTTGCTCGAATCGAGGAAATCAGAATCTTTCTGGCTAATGCTGCTAGTAAGAACATGGTAGTCTATCAGATGGATGTGAAGACGGCATTTCTGAACGGAGATCTTAAAGAAATCGTCTACGTCAGCCAACCTGAAGGATTTGTGAATCAAGAGCATCCTACTCACGTTTATCGTTTGAAGAAGGCTCTTTACGGTTTAAAGCAAGCTCCAAGGGCATGGTATGATACACTGTCAAAGTTTCTTCTATCAACCGGATTCAGCAAAGGAGTAGTTGATCCTACATTGTTCACCAGGAAGTCAGGCAAACATTTAACTCATGTTCAAATTTATGTTGATGATATTATTTTTGCCTCGACAGACCCAATGGAATGTGATCGTTTTTCGAATGAAATGAGTTCAAAATTTCAAATGTCAATGATGGGACAAATGTCATTTTTCTTGGGATTACAAATTTCACAAAGTCCCGGAGGCATTTTCATAAATCAATCTAAATATGCAACAGAGATCTTAAAGAAATTTGGATTTGATTCAACTGACCCTGTAGACACCCCCATGATTGACTGAACCAAACTAGATGAGGACCACTCAGGGATCATGATTGACCAAACGAAATATCGTAGTATGATTGGATCCCTGATGTACCTCACTGCTAGTAGACCAGACATCTTGTTCGTTGTTTTCATGTGTGCTAGATACCAGGCTAAGCCTACTAAAAAGCACCTTGAAGCAGTTAAACGGGTCTTTCGGTATCTCCAAGGAACCATCAATATGGGTCTTTGGTACCCGAAGGACACCGGTATGTCACTAACGGCCTATGCAGATGCTGATCATGCAGGTTGTCAAGATACACGTCGAAGTACGTCTGGAGGTGCTCAGTTTTTGGGTGATAAGCTTGTGAGCTGGTCTTCAAAGAAGCAAATGAGTACTTCTATTTCCTCTACAGAGGCGGAATACATAGCCATGTCATCCTGTTGTGCTCAAATCTTATGGATGAGATCTCAATTATCTGACTATGGCTTTGAATTCAACAAAATCCCTCTGTACTGTGATAATAAAAGTGCTATTGCTCTCTCATGCAACAACGTTCAACACTCAAGAGCAAAGCATATCGACATTCGACATCATTTCATCAGGGAACAAGTGGAAAAAGGTGTGGTGGAACTCTATTTTGTGAGGTCTGCATATCAGTTAGCAGACATCTTCATCAAAGCTCTTCCTAGAGAACGTTTTGAGTTTATTCTTCCACGACTTGGCTTGAAAAGCCTACAACCAGAAACACTCAAACGTCTTCAGGAGGAAGACGAGGAGTAAAGGTCTATCTTCATCTATCTCTTGTAAATATTTATTCGGAAAACAAAATACAAAATTATAAAATCCTCAAAAATCAAATAGAAAAATATAAAAACCTTCAAAATCCATAAAAATTTGAAAAATTCGAAAATTCTTCAAAAAATTATTGACATTTTTGTCTTGTCTTTCTCGATTCGATAATATCTACGGTCTTTGTGCTATCATTCAAAGAATGACACGGGGCTTTAGATATTGTTCGAATTTAAAAAAAAATAATATATATATATATATATATATATATATATATATATATATATATATATATATATATATATATATATATATATATATATATATATTTTTTTTTGGGAGAAAGAGAAACAATAGTTTATTGTCATTTCAGGCAGTAACCCGTTTTTCAAAAGAAAGAACAGAGCCATGCTTTACCATATTTTAATTCCATGCTCTGATTCTATAAACATTTATCTGCTGAAAACTAACTGCTGTGAAAAATAACTCGGTCTCTATTTTTGATAATCATCAGGACTTATTTGTCAAAATCTCTATCTCTCAATCAACAACCTATGTCATTGATTGAGGGGGAGAATGATTTCAATTAAATTAAAAAGTTATTTGGCATTAAAATGTTTTCAAAAGATAATCATGCATGTTTTATCAATGGAGTTTAAAGTCTTAAAATCCGATTCTTATCAGTTAAGACGCTTTCATAATCAAGTCACAATTCTCCTTAAAAGCTTTCAAAATCAATTTAAACCTATAAGAGATCACAAATCTCAAATGGTTTGATAATTGTGATCGGGGGAGAATGTGTGATTTAAATTGGATTTAAACTGATTATTCTGTAAATGGTTTTATAAGGATGTACATGCTGTCCTTCCCACATGTGACAAACGATTTCAAATTTTCAATGCACATGTTGAGGGGGAGCATCTATCTTAAACCTATGATTTGAAACGTGATCATTTATCTCAATGTGCAGGTTCCCTCTAGTATGTGCAAAACTCTTTTCAAACCTCGAGGCACATATTGAGGGGGAGCAAATTTATGGAAATCTCATCCTTCCTGGAAATGCTTTATCTACTTGATTTGATCAAGGAAGTGATGGTGATATTTTTTAGAAAATGGTAATCAAAGAAGTAATTTCTTCCTCTTGCCTCCGTGTGCAAAACGATTTCAAACATTTAATGCACATGTTAAGGGGGAGCACTTATTCTAAAAAATATCAAAAATAATTCAGGTACAAAATGCTTTGATAATATATCACAAGTATCTGGATTGATTTTCAAATGGTTTTCAATTGGTTCCAATGGTAGATGAACAATACCAAATAGACCGACCAACTTTACTTTATGTACGGTGATATAAGGATGATAAGGTTAGGTATTGGTTCCCATGATCCGCCAGAACCGGAGGGATCTACCCAGGGACTATCCACTAGTTAGTGTAGAGTTCTTAGGTATGATGATAAAAGGAGAAAAATGAGATATGGGAAGAGTGCGGATTGAGATAGAGCAAGAACTAGAACAAACCCAACAAGGTTCTTGCTATGAAGTCTCGGTAAGCACTGAAGGGGTTGAAGAATTAAAAATAATTGAATGAGAAAAGGGTGAAAACAAATAGCCCTCCATTTATTCAACCTTAGGGCAGAAACCGGGTTCAGCTCATATGCTACTGATGGTAACATCGGTATTGAAGACAAGACGTCATGGACCCAGTGACGCACTGCACTACAACTTCCCAAACCACTCAAGTTCCTCTTAAAAGGGCTTGTTTCATTCTCACGGGGAACCGACATTATCTATCGACTTTCTCTTAGAGATTGTTGATATTGAAGAAGGAGACCCTCTCCCTAGTCTCCGGCACAGGATCCAAATATGCACAAATTGAGTCTAGAGCCACGAGATCATCAATAAATCTCATTAGGACACTTTCAATGAAGACTCTCTGTTTCACACAATGTGGAAAGAGAGATTATATCTTGAGTCCTACGCATTATCCTTGTGGTATTGCCAGAACATCTGAGTGATGTGTATACATATTCACAATGAAGATGGAAAGCCTTCTGGAGCCAACATCAAACAAGCTCCTGGTAGGTGGCATGTGAGATCTATTATATGGATCAACCATGTGACAACTGAACAGAAACAATGGGGCGATTCAATCTCTTGAATCAATCCTGGTTCAGGTTATGGATTGACGGATACCTTTGAAAAACCGGTCTTTGTGCTTAACAACTCTTTTCTTTAGCACATCGACCGTGTACTCATTTTTCAAACCAAAAGGTGTTTTTATGATTGATAATTGATTTTCAATAAAACCTTCGTTGTATTGCAAAAACAATTTCTATTGAGCAATACACGATTGTTTTTCAAATCTCTTTTCATCAATCAGTGGACTTAAAATTCGCTGGTTCACTCACTCCGTGTTGTCTTCTTTGAGATGTTCCGGTTTGAGAACAGCTAGAGCAGCTGCGAAACCCTGTCAAGGAAATTCTTCGGAATTATACCTGATCACAGGCAGTACATGTACTGATCAACGGGGAACCGTGGGCCGTGTACCTCAATTCAACGAAAGTGATCAAAGACACTTTCGTGCGATTTATTGCTAACTGTTGTATGCAGGTACACCCGACGTTTGCAGCTGATCAGAATGAAGCGGTCAATCCATAGCCGCATGCTCACTTAACACATTCATCTCAAAAGAAATCATGATTAGTGCATCAATGACTCTGATATTTTCACTCCATACTTCTGCTACGCTGCTGCCAATATCTTGAATCAACGAAAGCTTCCGCTACTCTGATAAGAAGATATCATGATCCAGAATGTGAGCATGTCGGTCCTAATGTCACAACATCACATAATTCCAACACCACAAAGGATGTCTCAGAGATTTTTGATAGCTGATGATCTCAAAAGCTGGCACAAATTTATTATCACGTGGATCAGTAAAAGACCTCCACTTGAAGTAACCAAACATGTAATGTGAAGAATTAATGACTACGAGCTTAGGAGCAAAAGACTACATCAAGAATGCAAGATCAATTGTTAATGTAATATATATTTGTATTCAATGTAATTTTGGTACATGATTGAGGTGACCTCCCTTAGGGGGAGATTGTTAGGAATTAGAAATTCCAGGTATTAAAGAGTCGGTCACCTCAAGTATATGTAATCGTTAGAAAGCTCGTAGTCGTAGTTCTTTTAAGTTAAGTAGTATTTAGTTAAGTAACACCGTGGAGGACGGACGGGTCTTTACCCACTGTATGCCTGATCCACAGCCCGATGTGTGGCGATTTATGTAAGACTATAAATACTCTCTACCTCCCAAGGTAGAGAGTTGGAGCTCATAATAATATCTTTCACTTTCTCTCACTTAGTTCCCAAAACCTCTAACTTTCTCTCTCTAGAATTCCACTTATACGCCTACTTATGTTAATGGTTTGATGTGTATGTGAAAACTAATATCTAACATAGCCTACAACCGCTCTAAGTGCTATAGCCTAAGGTTCACAAAGATTAATCAAGCATTAATTACACAACGAATGACCTATCGCATTACTAGATCATTAATCAATTAAGATAAGAAACAACCAATCAATATTTAATAATTAAGTTTCATATTCCCTAAGCAAACACACAAGTAAATTAGCCGGACATGGAGAACATGCAAGCATACACACAAATAATCAAAGAAATAATTGAATTAATGAAGTAAAACACTTATCTTGATGTAAGATAGGGTTTGGAACCCTAAAATACTGTACAAGACAGCCTCGGTTCGGTTTAGGTTTTTACTCCAAAAGACTACACACTAAATACTGAAAAATTCGGATTCTATATATAAGATTACATATGCGACGGCGTCACCTTATGATTTGTGACGCCGTCGGGTCGCCGTCATTAGGGTTTCGTCTTGGCCACGTTAGTCTTGCGACGACGTCACCTTGTGCTTGTGACGCCGTCCTCTTCAGCTTCTGACGCCGTCTGGATCAAATCTGGGCCGTCTGAGTTGCGACGGCCTACTCTTTTAAAGCCTGACACCGTCACTTGAAAATACGAAATTTGGCTTCTGTGTCGTCACAAAATGCTCCGACGGCGTCGCCTTGTATTTTAACAGCTTGAGTGTCTCGATTCTTGAATTTGGCCATTTTCTTCATATATCCGCGCCTTTTCATCCAAATAAGTGCCATTACAGCATTTTGCCTTCAAGATACCTAAAAAGTGAAAAGGAACGATATTAAGTAATAACGGATACAAAAGTGATCAAATAAGGGCTTAAACGACCCCTCAAAAAGGTACATTTTAAAACCTTATCATGTATACGCATATCTGAGCCTCATTTGTTGTCAACATCCACGTGTTTCTGTGACCTACGACGTGTTAGCGAAAGTGTGCATCCCTTATTTGGGCCGTTTGGTTTTGAGCCTATCTGGGCCGTTCGGTTTTGAGCATACGAATTTTAGTCTTCTCACTTTTTATAGGCGATGATGATAATATGCTGGCCATAGCGCATACCTTTCCTTTGCGCACATCGTGGCACGACAGTCATATCGAGTGTATGGATGCAGCCATGTTGGTAGCCTGGTATCGCTATTGTATACGCATTTGTCAGCCTCATTTGGTGTCAACATCCACGTTTTTCTGTGACCTATGACGTGTTAGCAAAAGTGTGCATCCCTTATTTGGGCCGTTTTGTTTTGAGCCTATCTGGCCGTTCGGTTTGGAGCGTATAATGGGAGAGGCCCGTTTCTTTTTTCCACCACTTCATGTTAATACGTGTAGTGATAACTTGGTCTTATCATCTCTTTGCACCGAATCTCAGAGTAAATCTTCGATTGTTACAGATTTTTTAAGGGTTTTCTTTTGATCACATGGTATTAGATCAATTTTTTGGGTGCTATTACCTTATGGGATTTTGATTCGATTATTATGGTTAGCGGAAGAAATTTACACTTCCTTCTGCTGGATCCACGATTATCGTTTGTCAAAGAAAATGGTAAGTTGTTTCCTTATTGCATGTTGATATTTAATTATGTTATTTGTAGCTATGGTTTTGAAAAAGTTCGTTGCAACATGTGGAATAAAAATTTAAAAAGCCACCGTTGTTGCTCTTTACATTAGAGATATAACTCTTTCAAGTGTAGTTAGCTTGAGATGTTTGCTCATGTTTGGTTTGTTTATTCAGAATAGGGTGAGCTTTCTTTGCCTAACTGAGTGTGGCTTGCTGAGGCCCGTATCTTGGCGGGGTAGCCATTTGGTTGCAGCCGTGATGGGTATCGGGTACTACTTCTGTTGTGGCTAGAACGAAAGTGTTGGTGTCGTTGGACATAAGAGGCGATGATGGATTTGCATTGGTTTCATCAAAGCCACGAACCTCTGCACCTTGGCGGGGCAAACAATTAGGTTTGCAGCCATGGCGGATGTGTCCGGTTTTCGAGATTACTAATCAATCTGAGCCTCTTATAGTGTGGCAAAAACAAACGATATTATATACATGAATTTGAACCTTCTCCATTTCTATACGCGATGGTGATAACATAACAACCGCTGTGTATACATTTCGTTAGCCCGTATCTTTGCGGTCCAGTCACATAACGATGGTGACTATTTAATATTTTCTTTGCTAATGGTCGGTTGCTAAACAACTTTCCATTAGATCATGGTCGGCTTTTGGGACGTCTTTTGCATGTTCTGGGCCTTTCGCCCATGGCCACGATATATGAGCGGCCTGTTGTCTCTACCTATACGTTTTAAGTAGGACGTTTCATTTTCGTTCAAGAATAATTTGTGCTACGTTTCGTTACACGAGAGGAAAGTTGGTAGGCGGTGCATATCTCAGATTTTCTTTAGGTTTTTGCTATATGTTTCGGCTTTTGTTACTTTTGGTCAGGGTTTTGTGTACAATTTTCTTGCAATATGTTGCTTTCAATGTCATAGAACTAATGTGGATGTTGTTGTGTATGACTCAAATGTTTATGTTATCTTTATTTAGGTTTCATGTGGATATCTAAAGAGCATTGACGGTGGCATTTAAAAAAAGAAGCATCACTTTGGTTGGTCGGTTGGTCTGTGTTGTTGTTTTATTTCTGGGCCGCTCGGCTTTTAGCCTCTATTCCCATATCATGCTGGCCCGTTATATTAGTGGCACATTTCAGTTTCATTCCATCTGGAACACACTACCGCTTGCTTATCATCTCATATGAGCTTTTTCTACTCCGCCTTATTGGATTGCTGCAACTGTTACATGTGAGCACTATGTCTTAGAAATTGTATTCAAATACCACCATCGTTGCTCTTTACCTTATTTATTGTATAATGGTATTGAGTGTCATAGGTTTCGATTAAAAATGAACTTAGTAACATGTTGGCGACGCAGCTAACTAAGCTTGCACCCACTGTTACATGTGAGGAACTAAGAAATATATAATTTACTAAGGGTCAGTGATGATTACATGTTTTCTGAATAAAATGAAGTGGGTCATTGGAGGTTCGATACGTAACTTGGCATGGAAATAACCGGGTGGCATGTAGTTATCATTATGCAACCGTGTTTTTTGCAGCCATGGCGGAATTCAGATTTCTTTTACTCTCTCGCATTGAAGAATCTGAGCCTAATTACTTATTTTATTCAAATTTGGTTTAAACTTATCGCTTTATACATTTTTAATATGTGTAGATAAACATGTATATATAGCGTACTGGCCTGTCATGATCGTTATTAGTTTTGTTACGCGGCTTAAACATACCGTTTTTATATACTTTGCCAGAACTTCTAATGGAACTTCTATAAATATTGGCCATGGTAAAAATAAAGTAGCCATTGCGGCCACTTTTCTGGACAAACATGCTTTAATTTATTTTGCCGTTATCGCTTTCTCAAAATATCAATATGAAAAAGAGTTGTTTTTAATGAAGAGTGGGGTTTCTGATGGTTTGCATACGTTAGAACAAACTGCCGCAAAAGTCTTGGGCTGCGATTTGATCTCAGTCCTGCATTTCTTTGGCATCCACTATTCCTGATCAATATTCGGCACATGGATGTTGTGACCAGTATTCGGCCACGAAAAACTAATCCTACTACTGATGTACTGGGATTGCTTTTGAATACTGATCACCGCTTATGATTTCCATAATGCATCCACCACAAGGTTTAGTATTTCATACAAAATTTCGACCTTTACGGATACAGGTATTTACTTTCAATATCAATTTCGTTGTTCTTCCTAAGATTATCAGTAGTTTCGTAGTGAATATGTTTGTTGCAGCTTTGTGGGATGCGTTTTGAGTTGTTGAGAAGGTTGTGTGTACACTGCATGCGTCTACCTATGATTTTTTTGTTTTGCATACCATTTGTTTTTGTGTGTCTTTGTTTCCATAGCTAAAGTGAGGGCTTAAAATTTGTGTTCCTTCTGTTCGTGGATTTGCATGCGTTGGTTAGTATGTTTTTGTGTTTAAGATGCATGGCAGGATGCTCTTAGCGCACATCGTGCTAGGGCAGTTATGTCAAATGCATGACTGCGGCTATGTTGGTTGCTTGCTATCGCTACTGTATACATGTATCTGAGGTTTTGAAATAGTCTTCTGTCCATTGTTTGCTGGCTGGAGATGGTATAGTGCATACGAATTTTAGTCTTCTCCCTTTCTATAGGCGATGACGATAATATGTTGACCATAGCGCATACATTTTGTTCGCGCGCATCGTGGCACGACAGTCATATCGAGTGTATAGCTGCAGCCATGTTGGTAGCCTGATATCGCTATTGTATACGCATATCTGAGTCTCATTTGGCGTCAATATCCACGTGTTTCTATGACCTACAATGTGTTAGCGAAAGTGTGGATTACGTCCTAAACAAACGTACGTTCGCACAGTATTTGGTGTGTGTATTTAACAGGTATGTATTGTTGTTACTTTATGCTACATCGGGAAGCATGAATAATGAACATAAAAGGTTTCACGCCAAATAATGTTGGCTGACAACTACTGTCTATGTATCGCTATATCGGTAGGTTCTAATTCTAATACTGCAATAAGACTACTTGGAATGCCAATATTCTCATACTGTGTATACGCTTATATTACCTTTCAGGATAATAGGTTACTGCATTGCCATAAGCAGGGAGTGATTGCAATTGCCAATACGTTTGCAGTCGGTAGGAGTAGAATCTTATCCACCTGAATTGTCGTGTCACTGATTTGGATCTTTCCACCTGGTACAATATTGCAAGCTTTATTTGCTAATATTGATATGAGATGTTTAAGATATTGCCCTGTTCTAATTCACCCCTCGAAACCCTTTCATTCTCACAACGGTCTAGCAATACGTCTGGTGCAGACGTTTGCACAACAACCGTTGAAATTGCAAAAGGAATTCAATGGGGCGAGTAGACGGGTATCGCTATCCTGAACATCGCGTCTCAACATTAGCGACTGACGCTTGAAATGTACTCCCGAGTGGAAAGAGTCCAGTCGATGACGCAACAATATTCATGTACAAAAGCAAAGAAACCTTTGGGCAGTACAACCTGTGTGGGTGCATGTTTCAAGAGCTCAGTCATGTTTTTGACGTACGTTGTCGTCTACGTATTGCTATATCAGTCGGTTCTAATCCTAATACTGCAACAATACTATTTGGAATGGCAATATTCTCATATTCTGTATACGCTTATATTGCCCTTCAGTATCATAGGTTACTGCATTCCCATAAGTAAGGAGTGATTAGAATTGTCCATACGTTTACAGTCGATAGGAGTAGAATCTTATCCAACTGGATAGTCGTGTCATCGATTGGAATCTTTCCACCCAGTAGAATATTGTAGGCTTCATTTGCTTATATTGAAATGAGATGTTTAAGATACCAGCATGTTCTGATCTTCTGCTCGAATTCCTTTCGTTCTCACAGCGGTCTAGCAATACATCTGGTGCAGACATTTGCACAAAGATTGTTGAAATAGCAAAAGGGATTCGAGGGGGCGATCAAACGGGTCTCGCTATCCTGAACATCACGTCTCAACATTACCGACTGTCGTTTGAAATGTACTCCCGAGTGGAAAGAGTCCACTCGATGACGCAATAATATTCAAGTACGAAAGCAAGCAAACTTATAGGCAGTACAGCATGTGCGGGTACAGGTTTCAAGAACTGTTTACGCAACTAAATACTCGTGTCATCGATTGGAATCTTTCCACTCGGTAGAAGAGTGCAATCTTCATTTGCTAATATTGATACGGGATGTTTAAGATATTGCCCGGTTCTCATCTTCCCCTCAAATTCCTTTCGTTGTGACAATGGTCTAGCAATACGTCTGCTACAGACCTTTGCACAAAGACTCTTGACAGAGCAAAAGGAATTTGAAGGGGCGATTAGACGGGTCTCACTATCTTAAACATCGCGTGTCAACATCATCGACTAACGATTGAAGTATACTTTCGAGTGGAAAGATTCAACTCGATGACACAACGATATTCAAGTATGGAACAAAAGGATCCTTCACAGAGTACAACTTGTGTGGGTACAGGCTTCGCGAGAAGCGAAAGATTCTTTCACCAAGTCGATGGCGATAACCTCCTTGAACATGCACGTATTCGCGTATTTCTGTCTTATTGGACTTCTTTTACTTTTTTATATTTGTTCACGACTCCTTTTGAATGTATCCAGTTTGGGATGAACGTATCAAAGGTCCAACATTTCTTGATTTTGTGAGTGCGTTCCGCATTTAAAAAACAAAAAAACCCCCGCAACGCGGGGGGTGATTTTCACCTTGTTTGATGCATTAGGCTAAGACATGTGGTCTTTTATTAGATTCGACTAGTCCATGTATTTGCTTTATACGCCAATTTCCATCCTGATGGTCGAGAAGGGTGCGATGGAATCAACTTGCTGCTAGTGGAGTACGTCTATAGTCGCCTTTTAAACATTCCAACAAATCTTGATCCATGACCCTACATAAAATTGAAATAAAATCAAACAGACTTAAAGAAACATGAACAACATGTTATCCATCTCAGTTAACACATTTTTCACTTTGAGTGTTAAGTTAAGAACCAATTGGTTCCAATAATTCCGCTTCTCTAGTTTGTCGTAAAGTGGTTATTGATACATACTAGAATTAAAAACTGAAACTTAAAGTACAATATGGTAGCATAGAAGTAACATAATTAGGAGCAATGGGCTTAGTAAATCTCAACCATAACATGATTATAGGGGTTACCCATTAAGCCAACATCTAAGCACTCACATACAAAAGCATTATCACAATTAAGTGCATTCACTTCGACCTCCCCAGCTTGAAACTATACGATAACATAAGAGTGTAATGATAATCAAAAGAACTAACGGGCTACATGATTGCATCCATTAAAATTGACGTATTGAATTCCATACGGTGGTTGGAGGATGTGAGTTTCTTGGAAATGGCTGTTATGGATGTGAGAATCAACTAATTGCTAGTGTGAGTACTGAGGTGATAGAAGTGGCAACCCGTGTTGAGCATAATTCATCCTTCTTTGAGCCATGTTGGGACCATTTGTATGCATGGTATAGTCAAGGCCACCAAAATGTAACTCGCTTAAACCCCATGAATTGATTAACAGAAGAGAGAGAGAGAGACAGAATGATGATGTTCAAGACTGAACCTGCAATAAGTCAATAACATAAACTCTACATTAATAAATCAGTTAACCTACATGTATTGTCGATTTCGATCCAACTACTTATAAACGGGTGAGATCAGATTAAATTTTCATCTCAAACGGGTCAAACGATTAGAAATTTTCAAAAAGTAGTTTAGAAGGAAATGGGTTGTAATTGATCAAATTGGTTATAGGTCATTCAAATGTATTAAATATCCATTTTATTTTTCCAAAACATTCTATATCAAAGTTTATATGTTAATGTCTCATTTGGACAGTTCACAGTCCATATAATGTAGCTGGGTTTGAGTTGTTTCTAAATATATATCCAAACACCTCCTATTCATTTATAGATAGGTTAAATTTGGATTGCAACATAAAAAAAGATGGTATGCAATTTGCTTACACGCCGCTGAATCTAAGCACCCATGAAATGGCTCATAGGCTTGATTCCTCAATGTGCTTAACATTTTGACCATAGTTTTAAAGTTGGGAAATTAAGTGTTCTGTGATTTTGAAGTTGCAGGAAATCATTATAACATATTTAACTTTCCAGTGACAATTTTCAAAAACAAAAAATGGCTAACCTCTTAATCCTTCAATATATAGCACAACATTGAGAAACATGTTAAGCAAAGTGAAAAGGTTATGGATATAAATTAATATACGTATGACCGGATTCGAACTCGAGACTTCGGGATTGCACACATTACGTATGAGAATTGATGTTTAGAATAATTAATATATAAATGTTATTATTAATTATTTAGTCACGAAATAAACACTTAACGAATGTTAATATTTAACGAGTTTGGACTAACGGTCGTTAAATGTAACATTAAAGGACTAAAGATGAAAATAGTAGACGAGAAGGATCTAGAACCCCTTTGGGTTCTAGGTGGCCGGTCGTGGGTCTCCAAAAAGCCCAAGGGAGGTTTGCTTGGTCACCAAGTTTAGATGTGTATAAATACAAACCCCTTGTATTCATTAAATCTAATATTGGATCACCAAAGAACCCTAACTTCTTCTCATATCCTCTTCTCTTGTTCCTTGGCCGAACGTGTACCCTCCCTCCCCAAGGGATTCGATTTTCCAACTACAAGAAACAAGTGTTTGGTTTATTTGTGATTCAAGAACCTAGCTTTTCACTTCAATTCAAAATTAGTACGTGTGTACAAGAACAAAGAACAAATACAATTGTGTTTGTGGGTATCTTGGTATTCGACATCTAAGGGGTCGAATTATATAAACCCTAATTTTAGGGTTTATGGTTTTGTTCATTGTTGATATCGTGTGTTCTTGATTTGCTAAAAGGTACGCATGTTCTTTTAATTCGGTTAATTAATTTACAAGTATTATTCCTATTACTTCCGCTGCATGCTTTGATGATGTTTGTGTGTTTTCTATAATTGTTATGATTAGTAAAACCGAATAGTGGCATCATAAGCCGTTAATACTATGTAATTAATTACCGAAACACATAAAAATTGAATCTTTATGATTATTACATGCTTTTATGGTTTCTAGGGTTTTGAAATTGCAACCCTAATTTTTTTATTAATTGGGTTGATTACCCTTTAATTTTTACTTAGGTTTTATTTTTTTGTAAAACTTGTAGAAACCTGGGATTGCATGTATATTTTTATGTGGATAATTATGTGTAATTGTTATGTGACATAATTATGCGTATCTTGGGCATTCTTGAGTAATTGTTATGTGGAATCCATGGTAAAAACATGCATGTTTTATCATGGATTATTGCTTATATGATTAAATTGTTAAGTATATATTTATCGTTAATTGTTAAGTTTATTCACATGTAATTCGTTTGATAAATATTGAATTGGGGAAAACCTCAATATATCTAATGAATCAATTATGTGCTATGTGGTATGTGTTTTAGCTAAGACTTACTCAATCGATTCATCGATGTATGTGGCTCACATTGTACTTGGTGAAAACACGTGGAAGTCTTGGTTAAACATATGCATTATCAAAACATAGAATTGATTATTAGGGTTTTATTGAACAAATTATGCATGTGGCTATTTGTTTTACATATGTTAATTGTTATGATATATGTGCATTATTTGAGTTGGTTAATTGTTACTTTTGTTTATAAAATTGTTTGACATGTTAGTAAGCAAACGGGTATTTTTTTTATGAAAAGAATTAACCAGACTAAATAATGGTGAAATTTGATTTGTTTTTTTGAAGAGTTAAAATTTTCATAAGTTTAATTGAGTGATGAGTTTTGGCACAAATAGCGAGAACGGCGCATTCAATTTTGACAAACTATAAGAGGGGTATAAGGAGGGGAGCGCATTAAATTGTGACCCGGAAAAAGGAGGTTAATTGCTTCGCGTTGACCAAATTCTCCGCTTCTTTGTGCGTCAAATTGGAGTTCCCAAGTAGGCTATTTTATCTACAAAATCATCTTAAGGGTGAATTAGCTTTAATTCCATGCGCCACTTTGCGGTAATTATCCAAAACACTAAGTCTTTGGACTTATGCAAAAGTACGATATAATGGACGATAATTAAAGGTAAATTCTTTGATTGGTGAACCAAATACCTCAATCAAAACTTTGTTAATTTAATATTTGTGAATTGGTTAATAAAAAGGATTTTATTAAAACTATTGATACGAAGTTGTATGCATGCTTCTTCGTACATATTTTGATTACACATCAAATTTGTACCCTTCAAATTTAAGTTTATGCCATTTAATGATAAGAAACACTTAAAGTTGTAATTTTTGTTATGTGAGAACTTAGCTAGATTGCAATGACAATGTAAATCTCCATGTTGTGTGAGACCTCAACTGGAATAAATTTTCAGTTTCTAAATTAGACAACTTAATTAAGTTAGTTAGTGAGATCTATGACTTAAGGAATAAGATGGGGTGAAACATGCTTACATTTGCATAAAAATTGTAATCACATACTTAGGAATTGAAAATTGTTTGTCAATTATTGTTCGACAATTACCATGTTGAATACTTTCATCACTAGCAGATCAGCTGATGTGGTGGAACTATGGTAATTTGGGTCCTAGTTTCAAGAAAATTTTATGGTTAATATGAATATTTACCAAGGGTATTTAATTTTCTTGAAAGATTTAATTATCGAAAATACTAAAATTGAATTTTGTTAATTCTTTTGATTGTATTAATGCAACATTAAACCGTAAACATGGTTTGGGCTTTGGTAAATTGATCTAGTTCTGTTTTCAAACAAATGTTTGATCAAGAAAAATTTACTAAAAAGACAAACATAGTCTCTTTTTATTCCTTTTCATGATTGAGAAAGGTATATTAGGAACATTAGAATTGTCTAAATTCTAATATAACTCATAGCAAACTTTAATAGTTAAGAAAATTGCACACCTTGTATCTCCATAAGAGATTTCATTACCCTCTGTTGGTGATTGAATTCTTATATGACATTTTGGTCAACTAGAAAACATGTTTGACGTTTTATGAGTTATTAAATTAGAAGCTAGACTAATTACCGCAAAATTGGTAAAAGGCAAACTAGTATATTTTATCTAGTTGTTTTGACCAATTAAAGGTGCTACACATCATTATGGCAATGGTAGACCCATTAAGGAAGAAATTGAATGCTCAATTTTTCAAGTTAATAGCATTGATGAATGGTCCATCATCTATAGAGTAGAATACACTCTTTTAGTACCTAATTAATTGTTACGAATGGTCTTACAAAGGGGTAGCAACGTACTAGCACGCTATTTTCACTAGTTAATGAAACACTTACAATGTTGTCAAATACAGTGGGAGTATTGTGGTGTATTACTGAATAAGACATTATTGTAATGTTGTCTAAATTCAGTGGGAGTTACAATATTTATTATCTTGGTAGTAACTCAGATTATTTCTAGATTTTCTTGAAATAATACATTACGTTCAAAAAAATGTAGACATTCATATTCTCAAGGATAGTCATGAACGTTTCCTTGATAATTAAGTGGTCCTACATCTACTTGTAATACTTATATATCTATGACACTATCATATTGCTCACATAAACAAACGAATGTCATGGTGTTTATCTGCTATATGGTGTTGTTCTATGCAAAGTGGGAGAAGTATTTATTGTGTGCAAAAGAACAACACATACAAATATGATTAATGGATTCTCTTAATCACGAGGTAAGAGCTGAACGTTCTAATAAGATTGTCTTGTTTAGAACATTTGTCAAGATTATAACATAGACTACTTTTATGTCTTATATCATTCAAAATATAGAAACACTTGAAGCTACATTTTAGGTTAAGTGGTATCTTGGCTAGATTGTAATCTCAAGGTAAATCTCCACTTGTCATGAGATCGAGCGTGGTTGCTTTTGCAGTTTCTTAAGTTGGATACTTTGAGGAATGACATAATTAAAATAAAGTAATTTAATGCTGCATTAAATATTTGTGTATTCTTGGAATGACATAAATAGTATATTAACTTGAAAATTAATTAATTAAAACCAAGACGTGGTGTTCATAATTACTTTAAATTATACGTGGTTATGTGTTTCTGTATAAACTCACAAACATAAAGTCTTTTAAAGACTTAGAATATAATGTAAGACATTATAATTGTTATATCTTTTGACTTGGTCAAAGAATACTTATGTTATAAAACATGAAATTGGCTTGAATATTCTATTATACCATTAAGTTGACTTAGTTGAAAAATAGGTAAGCCAAAAAGAATAAGTTTATCTTACATATTGTTAGATTGTCTTACAATATTAATTCTAATGAAATAATGTATGTATATAGAATGTTCAGTTAGAATAATCAAACTTTTGTTATATTATTTGACTCAAGATAACTATATCTTCTTTTCTTCTAAAAGTTATCAAGGTTGGAAAATTGAGTATTGATTGGATATACTTAATAAAACTTAAACCTAAAAGATTAATAAGACACCATTTTAGTATGGAATGTGATGAAACACATTGAGTCTTATATTGAAGTTCTGATTTGTTAAAACTACTTATGGAGTAGGTTATTAATGAACAAGATTTACGAACTGTCAATGTGTATTTGTAATATCCCAAAAGAAAACAATTTAGTGTTGTTCTAATTGCTAAAGTATTTATAGATAGTCTTTAAATTACAAAAACAAGTGGGAGTTTTGTTTAGATCTTGAAGAGATTAAATTACAAAACACATAATCTTCTAAAATACACTAGTAAATACCATGATGAGGTCAAATCTGATAGACCTCAAAAATGATAGAATTCTCATTCATATATCCGCAAAGATATCTCAGATATTTGATTAATATGATGAGAAATATGAATTACAGGATTATGGTAAACCTGGTAATCATGATGAAGCATTTACCAGATATTGAACTGTGGTAAATTATTCATACTACGAATGTTAAGATGTTGTCCATAAAGATAATCAGCTTTGGAAACTTGGTTTATCTCAATAAAGATGAGTTTCTTCAAAAGAAAGAAAACCTGAGTGGTTTAAATCTTTGTGTAGAAATCATGTGGATAATATTGTAAATGTGTTTAATGCATGACTTGTGACAAGATTATTAATCATACTTATGCAATTAACTGTGATTGAATATTCTTTCCTTAGCACATTAAATATATAAAGATTATGATTGTCATACTTAATTTCATCTATATGAAATCTGACAATGAATATATCAAAACTCTTTCTTGAAGTGATTACTTGAGCGAGGACGGTAAGTAATCGAAAGGAGTTTTATGAATTCACATAATCTTTGAAAATGTACAAACTGCAAGAATCCATGAATGGATATATGCATGCATCTAGAAGATGATTCTTATGTTTAACTATTAAATCCAAGTTTTGGTTTAAAATTAAAATAAGATAATTTCTAAGTATTCCTGAAAGCTAGTGCGAGTATTATGTTTATTTTCTTTAAATCTTATATGTTGTGGGTAGTAACATTCCATCTAAGCTAAATGTTAAGTTTTAGTTGGGAATGGAACTTCACTTGAAAGATTTTGAAAATAAGACATACAACCTTGGAATATATGTTTATTATTAATAAACATGTGCGGTAAATAAATGAGTCTAATAGAACACGATATATCATTTGGAAAATGGATATGTAGAACATGAATGAAATCTTTGTTTGACATAAGGATTTTTCATGTACATCATGTTATTGTTGTATCATGCTTGAAGTCAAGATGATTTGACAGCATTGATATCTAACGAAGTTATTAGATAACTAGTGTAATGAATATTCTAATGGAATATGTTTGAATTTAGAATTACATTCCTCATCCTAGAGTTGCTCTCAAAATTCTATGGGTAAGCAATACAACAATTGTTGCATAATTGTCATAGCCAACAAACTTGAAAGTTTGGAAGGCATCAAACATTACACTATATATATTGAAGTTTACGGAGATTATTTTAAATAGCATATTGTTGTTTGTATAAAATGATTATGGTTTAATTGAGATGACACTCAATACTAGTGATAACGCTACACGCGTCGTTCGGGGTCAAAGGAACTTCCTTTTCTTCGAGCAAGTTTTATAACACCCTAGGCAGTGAACCTAATCGTTGTAGTGTAGTAATTAGGGTAAGCCACGGGTATTGATATCGTTCTCTAGGGGAATAATGTCGTTAGGCTGAAGTGTATATCGATTTAAGTCTAAAGGTGAGGGATAATTATTTTTTGTATTTTTATATTTTATGAAATTGAAAGGTACGAATCTCGGGGTTTGGATTTGGGGAGGGTGGAATTAGTTGCTAGTCAACTATCCTAAAAGGTACTAACTAAATTAGGGGTCTACCAGTAACGTGAAGCGTATCTACTTATGATATATTACTCCTTGCTAGCTATCCAATTCTACCTACTGAATTGTCACGTCCTATTGATGGTTGAATTGTCACGTCCTTATTCTTAACGCGTTGTGTGTCTAAAGTCGTAGGGTATGCATTAATCCCTAACTCTTTGAACTTACCAAAGGGTCTCGTCTACAAAACCCACTGGGGATAATAAACTCTTACTCTAAGGCACTCTTTGGATGGTTTAGCCTACAACTACTCAAGTAATCATATTCTAAGATTCACAAAGATGAATCAAGCATTAAGTACACAACGAATGACCTATCGCATTACTAGATCATTAATCAACTAAGATAAGAAACAACCAATCAAACAAGAGACAGTAGGATGCAAGAATTATAAACTAAACCAATTAGACTCATTGAAATTGTCACACCCTAATGATGAAGATAGACACAAGCATCACTAAGAAATCAATAAGATCTAATTAATTATATACATGTTACATACAATCATAAGCAAACACTAGGTGAATTAGCCAAGCATAATTAATAAAGAGCAAGCAACAATTATGATAATTGAAGACATACCATAGGATTGGATTAACAAACAAATCATTACACGATGTTTATGGAGTGTTTGAAACCCTTTAAGTTGCTGGAAAAACACCTACCTAAACCCTGGAATCGGACTTAGGGTTTAGGGCTTACAAAAAGTGAAGTTATAATGTTATATTTATAGGCAGATTTTCTGTCGGCAAAGAGCGACGGCGTCACACTTATAGAGTGACGGCGTCACGACCATTTTTTCAGCAAATTGTAGATTTTCTCGTTCCGGTCGCGTGGGCTTTTGAATCACCTAAATCCGAGTTCGTATGCAAAAGTTATGGCCAAAACAATATCAACTACTTCGCGCGCATGTTGTGACTTGATCAGCTTGTGACGGCGTCACCTTAAGGTTGTGACGCCGTCGCCTTCAGTCTCTGACGTCGTCTGGGTCGCATGTAGGCCGTCTGAGTAGCAACGGCCTATTCTTTTAAAGCCCGACGTCGTCACTTGAAAATAGGGTTTTTGGCGTCGCAGATATGCAGTGACGCCGTCGCCTCATGTTTCAGCAGCTTTGAGTGTCTCGATTCTGACTTTGGCCATTTTCTTCGTATATTCGCGCCTTTTCGTCCAAATAAGCATCATTCCAGCATTTTGCCTTCAAGAGACCTAAAAAGTGAAAAGGAACGATATTAAGCAATAACGGATACAAAAGTGATCAAATAAGGACTTAAACGACCCCTCAAAATGGTACCTTTTAAAACCTTATCAAATATCCCTACACTTGTTATTTGCTTGTCCTCAAGCAAATGTGCTTTTAGCCAATTAATTTATAAGTTAGGGGTCATGAAGCATTAATTCAAAACGGTCCACAATACATATAAGCCACGCAAAAGTCATAACAAGCACGGAAATTACATACTAGCACCTCACATGGGGTGTTTGGGTACTCACATCTCTCTCGGGTGTATATATGAAATATAACAAATAGGAAATGGAAGATAAACACTCATTAACCGGTCCTGGTACATAGATTACCATAGGCTTGAGAATAGATCAAACCTCCATCGCTTTGGCGTAAGCACCTAGGAAAGACTATCAAAGAGGTCTTTTAAAGGGTTGTAATATTAGGCTTACGGTAGGGAAACAAGGGTTTGGTGGGATAGGCTATTTAGTGGTGGCAAGTCAAAAATCTCTATGTTAAATGCATACGAAGAATGGCGTTGCTAAGCCAAGACTCGACACTCTAAAACTCTAGGTAACGGAAATAAACAAACATAAATTTAAATGATAGATGTAGGATGGTAGCCCGTATATATATATATATATATATATATATATATATATATATATATATATATATATTTTTATTTTTTTTATACACTATATTTTTTTCTTTTTCTCTTTTTCTATTTTTTTTTTCGATTTTTTTTTTTTTTTTTCATACACTTTTACTCTACCATCCTTTACGGTAACATCAAAATGATAGGGATTTATAGACACATCCCTACACTTGAGTTTTTATTACTCAAACACTAATTTGACCCGAATTGAAAAGATCAAAACACTTGGGGTACATTATTACGCAAACAAAGGGAATTTGAATTTAACGTTCCCTTCCCGTCATTTCATAAACTTTAACTTTTCCCATGAATCCCAATCGTCCCAAAACTGTATACAAAGGATATGACTTGACTTAGCAACTCATGCAAGCAACCAGATAATTGAACTAAGGGTTTAGGGTGATAACAAACATTTGCACTAAAAGTGAGTGCATAAGGGGTAGGCTAAGGCGATTTGGGTGTATATTTGGGGGTGGGGTGTAAACAATGCTCTTCATTGATATTCCGGAAAAACCGAAACATCACGAGAACCGCGAAAAGGATAGGCTCTGAGGGGTTAACTAGGGGTATCGTGTACTAAAGATGAGTACAACGCAAAGGGTGTGGGGGAATTACTCAACCGAGGTGGAAGAAGTAATTATATTACGGGTATCAAACAAGGGTTATCCTAATGCCTCTTATCATTTAGTTATTCCTAACTACACAAGTGTAGCCTCACTTGCGATCTCGGAATGCATCACAAAACAAGTTCTAGAATCTAATATACTACCAGTTCACACTCTAAGCATTGAAGATGAATGCTTTAATTCCTACTAATCTAAGGGCGATCCTCACATTTTGGGTGGAATTTGGGTGGTAAAGGGTTTTTTGTGCTAGTCATGCAACTTCCTATCCATGAGACGCTTTTGTTAAGACTAATGGCCCACTCCTATATATCATGAAATATTTCAAATTTGGTGCCAAAATTACCCTAACCGACATTTTCTCATGGTTTATTACACAAATACAATTGGACAAAGCAAATAATCAAGCATAAGCATAGTTTCAAAGTTCCCGTTTTATTTTCCCTTCCTACACTTAAACTAAACATTGTCCCCAATGTTCCCCGAAAGTATCAAAGTTATGATAATTGGAAGGTAATTAAAAACGAAAGAAACTAGTACTCCCCTGATTAGCTCGGTAGGATCCGTGTGTGAAGTAGTGGTTAAATCCTTTCCAAGAAGAATTTATGCGTGAAAAGCTCCTCAATCTTATGTAACTTCTTCTTGATAAATTAAACCTGCACACTTGAAGAAAACAAACAACCCAACGCATCAAACCGAACAAAGAAAAATCACAACAAGATGTAATTCCAGACTTAAATAAGATATAATGCTTGTGGAATGGATGTTTGCAGATTTTCTAGAAAATTAAGACCTGGAAAATTCCAAAAAATTTATAAGTAGCACAGAAAACGAGAAAAAGTAATCAATTGTTTCTGCTCCTTCCTGACGCCGTCAGGTTGCAATCCTGACGCCGTCAGGTTATCCTGACAAAAATAGTTCTGCGATTTTCTGAAAAAAAAATTCTGGAAAATTTACATCTTTAGAATCTGGAAAAATTTCTGCAAAAACATCCATTATGACTCGATACAAGCATTTGACTCGAACAAACAAACATATATATATCTTTTATTTAATTGTTATTCTCATGTTTACGTTTCTTTTGAAAACGTGTGTAATCCTCCCTACACTTATCCCTTATGTAAAATACCTTTATATGCAATTAAGACAAGGTTAAAAACAAAATAAAGCATTTTTACAAATTCAAACATGAGAATAAACAATCAATAAAAGATATACGACACACAAATAAAAATAAAAAAAAATAAACATGGGTTGCCTCCCAAGAAGCGCTTGTTTTTGTTCGAGTCACGAGCCTGACTCTACCCTTATTTAACAGATAAAGGGGAAGTTTTCCCTAAACTTAAGTTTAAGTGCGGGTGATAGTAGCGATACACACCCTTAGGGTGGAAATATGACACGTGAGGTGAAGGGGGTGTGTGAATGGATTCCTTCATCCTAAAACTACCCGGACTAAATTGGTTGATGGGTGCGTCGGTTCCTCGTTTATTTAAGGATGGAAGTAAAGATTGAGGTTCCGGTTCATCAACACTATGAAATTCCCTAGAACTAAGAGTAAGACTGAGACTACAAGTATTCAAACCTATATTCTCCAGTTGCGTTTGGTTCAAATGTTCTACCTCCATTGGGATTCCTAAAGTCTCTTCTACTACTTCCGGGTAAGTCACGTGCGGTGTGTATGCCTTAAATGATGGTGGAACTTGTGGGATACCTTGTGGGTCTAGACTTTTCACCTTATCCTCAATCACATCTACATCATCTATATGCTCATCATGTGTTATTTCCTTAGGTCGTGATGAAACCAAACTTAGTAATTGATCCAACTTATGGTTTAAAGCTTGGTTGCTTTCCATAATATTTTCACAAATTTGGTCAGTTCTCCCAAGGGCCTTACTAACAATAGTTTCTAAACATGGAGGTTGTTCACGAAAGTCTATCCTAGGTAAAGGCTCATACGAAGCATAGGTTTCACTAGATGAGGTGTTTTGTGGGCTTGATGGAATGGTGAAACCCTCAAAAGGTTTATGGACTTGGTTACTTTCTTCCCACCATCTTGAATAATCCGCTTTAGTAATATCATAATTTCTTATGAAAAAACCTAATCGCGAATATAGTGGATTCGTGTTCTCCATAATGGTGAACGGAAGAGTCAATGGACAAGTTTTACGAACAAAGGCACAAAGAAGGGGGATAGACTACAAGGAAGCTAATAAAAAGAAAAAAAAATCTCACTTGATAGGAATCTTGTGAGTAAACCTAAACGAGATAGAAATCAAGCCTAAACAATAACTATTCCCCGGCAACGGCGCCAAAAACTTGATAACGCTACACGCGTCGTTCGGGGTCAAAGGAACTTCCTTTTCTTCGAGCAAGTTTTATAACACCCTAGGCAGTGAACCTAATCGTTGTAGTGTAGTAATTAGGGTAAGCCACGGGTATTGATATCGTTCTCTAGGGGAATATTGTCGTTAGGCTGAAGTGTATATCGATTTAAGTCTAAAGGTGAGGGATGATTATTTTTGTATTTTTATATTTTATGAAATTGAAAGGTACGAATCTCGGGGTTTGGATTTGGGGAGGGTGGAATTAGTTGCTAGTCAACTATCCCAAAAGGTACTAACTAAATTAGGGGTCTACCAGTAACGTGAAGCGTATCTACTTATGATATATTACTCCTTGCTAGCTATCCAATTCTACCTACTGAATTGTCACGTCCTATTGATGGTTGAATTGTCACGTCCTTATTCTTAACGCGTTGTGTGTCTAAAGTCGTAGGGTATGCATTAATCCCTAACTCTTTGAACTTACCAAAGGGTCTCGTCTACAAAACCCACTGGGGATAATAAACTCTTACTCTAAGGCACTCTTTGGATGGTTTAGCCTACAACTACTCAAGTAATCATATTCTAAGATTCACAAAGATGAATCAAGCATTAAGTACACAACGAATGACCTATCGCATTACTAGATCATTAATCAACTAAGATAAGAAACAACCAATCAAACAAGAGACAGTAGGATGCAAGAATTATAAACTAAACCAATTAGACTCATTGAAATTGTCACACCCTAATGATGAAGATAGACACAAGCATCACTAAGAAATCAATAAGATCTAATTAATTATATACATGTTACATACAATCATAAGCAAACACTAGGTGAATTAGCCAAGCATAATTAATAAAGAGCAAGCAACAATTATGATAATTGAAGACATACCATAGGATTGGATTAACAAACAAATCATTACACGATGTTTATGGAGTGTTTGAAACCCTTTAAGTTGCTGGAAAAACACCTACCTAAACCCTGGAATCGGACTTAGGGTTTAGGGCTTACAAAAAGTGAAGTTATAATGTTATATTTATAGGCAGATTTTCTGTCGGCAAAGAGCGACGGCGTCACACTTATAGAGTGACGGCGTCACGACCATTTTTTCAGAAAATTGTAGATTTTCTCGTTCCGGTCGCGTGGGCTTTTGAATCACCTAAATCCGAGTTCGTATGCAAAAGTTATGGCCAAAACAATATCAACTACTTCGCGCGCATGTTGTGACTTGATCAGCTTGTGACGGCGTCACCTTAAGGTTGTGACGCCGTCGCCTTCAGTCTCTGACGTCGTCTGGGTCGCATCTAGGCCGTCTGAGTAGCAACGGCCTATTCTTTTAAAGCCCGACGTCGTCACTTGAAAATAGGGTTTTTGGCTTCTGTATCGTCACAAAAATCCTCCGACGGCGTCGTAATTAACACCTGACGCCGTCGCCTTCTGTTTTCAGCAGCTTTGAGTGTCTCGATTCTGACTTTGGCTATTTTCTTCGTATATTCGCGCCTTTTCGTCCAAATAAGTGCCATTCCAGCATTTTGCCTTCAAGAGACCTAAAAAGTGGACCAACCAAAGGCGCAAGAGACGGAGACAAGATTCAACCGGTGGCTGAGAAGATTCATCTACTTCATATGATTTGGGCGCGACTTATGTCACTCTGATTCGTTTGTCATGCGTTTCAAGACGGTTTGATATTCTGATAAGTGATTCTGATCTGTATTGCTTTCTCTGATTTGTTCGGAACTCGGTGTGAATCGTGAAGTTTTATCGTTTAGCATTCTGGTATATCTCAGTTTTCTTCCTGGATCGTCAGTAATAAGTCATGAGGAAGAATACGATGTGGACTCGGATTTAGAATCTACGGCTACTGATAGGTCTAATCCGACACGAGAGTAGGAGTTTCGTTTCTGATTAGTTACCCTCTTTATGAGAATTTTCTGACAGTTGATTTTGAGTTAGGTTCCGTTGTTTTCATTTAGACGATTGAATCTTGGATTATTAAGTTTTGTTTTGGAAGTTCATCTTGAGACGATTCTGCAAATTTTGTTTGGATAATGGAAATAAAGCAAAATTTGAAAGTATAGTTCCTGTCTGTTGTTTCGTTCTGTTAGATTCGTTAAGTTTCCGTTAGTCCTCATAAGTTTCGTATGCTATTTATTCTCTTAGTGTTGTTGTTTAATTATCGCTTGGATGAAGTATGACCATCATGATGGTATACTTATGTATATCTGGTTTGTTATAGTATGTTACTTGCTATTTGTATGTTATCTGTATGTGGTATGTTTTGTTATGATATTAGTTATGTGTTTTGTCATGACCCGAGACCGAATATAGTAACAATAAGAATTTGTTATGTGATGCAAGTATTATGACGCCTGATCAACGTAATAATACCGAGATCACATAATCTGAATTTATTGAAGGTATACGACGTCTGGGAAATGCCTGTGATTTATGTTTGTATAGACTTTAACTTGTATCTGTTATTTGGTGCTTCTCATGTTCATTTGAAATTCCGTACCTAATTGTGAGATTTTCGTCGATATCTGTTTCGTATAAGTTTTGTACGTTTGGAATCCGAAGTTATTATGATCTGTACGCACCTATAGATTGCTATGACCACCTTAAGCTTATATGTCTCCACATATTTCTGCGACTATTGAGGCCGATAGGATTTATTTCGTCTATGCATATGATGTCCTCATCATTAGATATCCGAATAAGTTAGAATTTGTCGTTTGATTTTCTGCGTCTCATCTGTTCTCCGCCATTATTCTGATATGTATATAATTATCTATTATAAGTATTTGACTATTGATTTAATCTCTGAATAAGTTTGAGTTTGAATATTCTGATAAGAAATTCATTTGTTTCGAGATAAGATTAACGTTCGTTATATTACTAGAAATTCTGAAATCCGATTCGTTTTCCGTACTATTCCGTATGTTCAATTTCGAGGACGAAATTTTCTTTTTAGAAGGGGAGAGTTGTAAAACCCTAAAAATACGAAACGTGTTAAGAGACTAAAATACCCTTGAAATCGAACATTTATTAAATACGTAAAAATATGTTTATATCATTTAACGAAAATTAAAAACTAACTTACGAATAATAAAAATTTAACGAATATGTTGCGTGATCGATTTTGGTACGACGAAAGATGTAAATGTCTCGCGTAAAAGTTTGGGCCTTGTTTTCGTTATTTGGGAACCAAGATGGGCTCGTTTCTTTTCTTGCCAAGCCGAGAGTCCAAGAAGCCCACAGGGTGGCGTTTGTTTTTGTTTCGATGGATCCAAGCCGAGCCCATACCCCCCTCCTCAAGCCCTAACCGAAATTTTACTACCACTATAAATATAACACATAACCTCAAAAGTGAAACCCTAGTTTTAGTCTTGCCTCTCTTTTTCTCTTTGTTTCCATTCGGCCGAACCTCAAGACCCCTTGGTGTCGAGTTTTTGCTTCAAACAAGTAAAGGTATAACGTTTATTCGTCTTCCTTTGATGTACCTTGCATGTATATGTCGAGCTATGTTTTGTTTACTCGAGTTTTCTTGTTTCTTTTGTTGGCCGAGCCGTGTAAACCAAAAACAACACAAACCCTAATGATTTGAACCTCATAAGTATTAAAGAACATGTATGTAATATGTATGATTGAATCGGATCATGGTTAAGTCGAGCTATAAAAGAACCGAACCACATATATGAATGTTATCATGCCTAATAAATTCGAAACCCTAATGGGAATGGAACCCTAAGGGTAATTAATGGTCTAAACATGTGATTATAATGGTTTTAAGAAACCCTAAAACTGGACAGCATCATATGTCGAACTTGTGCGTGTCATAGATCGAATTTTATAAGTACAATAATCTGGGTTTTTGTTGGAAAAGTTTATTTTATGTCTTAGTTAAGTTTTCCAAGTGGTTTGGTCGGATTTGGAGTTGTCTAAGTCGTATTTTTGAATTTTACAAAATCAAGTGTCAAAGCTGAGAAAACGGGTCTGAAATTTAGTTGTATTGTTTGATTTTTCATTTTCAAACCATAAGGAACTGGGAGCTCTCCTTTTACAGGAGTGATATTTATGACATAAATGAATTTCTGGGAGTTTTGGGAATTTTTCCAAGGTGTCTAAACAGGTCCAATAAGTGTAAACTTTTAAGGTGTATTTTCTGATTACTTTCTGGATAGGTCTGGACTTGTGATTTTCCATAGGCCATTTGGCATAGAGATAGAACCCACCAATTTTTGGAGACTCTTTTAAATCATATGGGAACCTCTGGGATTTTGCTTGATTTCATTTGAGCTAAGTAAGTATTTTATAAAAATCGCTAAAGTCTGGTCCTATTATGCTTTCCTATTATGCTTATTAGGATTCCAATGCCATTGCTATGAACCCTTTCTGAATGCTTGATCTGTTACTTATCTGAACTATGTTCTAGTGAACTATGCAATATCTGATGTGAACTTATGTTAGGAAGACTCTGATATACACATTTGTTGAACTTTGCTATGGTTGATTATGAACTTCTGATTATGAACTTCTGCTTATGAATGTATGATATGCCACTATGATATGAACCTCTGACTTCTGACTTTCTGGATATGAACCTTATGATATGAACTATCTGATAAGTTATCTGTGACCTTTATGATGAATTTATGATCTGTGTCATTTATGACAATCTGTTTGACCTAAGTTAGTTTGACACCCGAGCCAAATATTTTACTAGTCATGGGGGTTCCATGTCCGTATCAGTGATGCACCTCTGATATGACTCTAGGGCAGTAGAGTGATGTTCTGCCACGTCTCTGGATGGTGAAGCATATTTTTGAATATGTAGGAAGGGGCGTATGGATGCATCCTAGATCTGATCTGTTATCTGATATGTTTTCTGGTGAATGATGTCGTGTGCAATACGCGTCTTCACAAAATTCTGGGAGCTAGCTACTCCATTGGTTACTTGAGGTCTCCCCTCATATTATATATGGTATTCCGAGGTCACCCCTCCGAATAAAATGGTTAATTATGATATGTATGATCTGATATGTTTCTGGGCTCGTGGTAGTTAACTAAATCTTTATCTGTTATCTCTATGTTAAGTATTCTGATTATGATTCGGTATGTTCAAGTGTTTATGATTATGTGCTAGGCTTATTATATGTTATTATATGTGTTTATGCTTTTGTATGTTTATGAGACTACCGTCTGTTATGCTAAGATATGATTAATACGTTAAAACATGATTCGTATATCTGATATTATGATTTGTTATCTTTACGTGAATGCGTTGATTTGCGAGATGAATGTGCTAATGTACAATTGAGTGTTTTGAAGGTTAATTATATGTCTGCATATGTGACCTGCCATGTTAAAATCTGCTAAGGTTAGGATTTGATCCGAGAACTGGTTTAGCTATTATGTCTGCCATGACTTGTCTGCCATTTCCGCTGCTACAATATTTCATTAAGTGTATTAAATGTTGATTAATTGATTTGTATGAATGCCATGTTTATTTACTAGAAACTGTTTCCGTTGGTTTTGAGACTTTCCGTTTGGTTTATACGTAATCTGTTATTTGATATGTTATGTGTTTGGTTGTTCTGATGTGTTTGTTTTTGTGTCATTAATGTGCTATGAGGTGTTTTACACTGTTATGTTAAGTGTTTGGATTTCTGTATATTTGTGTTTCCGCAGAATCCTAAAAGATCCCTCATCATCATTTTATTTTGATTTCGTTATTTGTATATTTATTCTGTTTTAGCTTTTGTTTCGTTATATCTGTTCACTGGGCTTTTGAAGCTCAGCCGCACTTTTCTTTTCCTGCGGCAGGTATTAAGCATTTCAAGATGAGCTTATGGGATAGCTGATCTGGGTTTGAGAGTAGAGCTGAGAGCAAGATTTTGACCATAGAGATCTTAGATTTATTTTGAATATAAGTTATTTATATTATCTTTTGTAAGTTTTTGTAAAGGCTTCCGCTATTGTACATTAGTTAAAGTTCTGATATGAAACCGTATTGTTATATCTTTACCCTTGTCGGGTTGGGGTGTTACATGTTTAATCCGTGAATAACTTATGTTATTTTAAAAGTCCGTTGTCGATCAATGATGTTGGAATGTCATTGAATTAAGACAAATCTGAGTTTTGGTAGAATATACTTTAAGTATATTGATGCGTGGGACATGCCAGATTCACATGATATTTAATGAATTGAATATAGGATAGATCCCAACTTAACATGATTGTACTTTATTGATCCTTGTCATTAAGTAAATCATGGATATTTATCCTCAGACTTGAGATACCAACTGTTATGAATGTAGCACATTTGTGTGAAATAATCTAACGCTATCCGTAAAAGGTGGTTATAAGGGCTATTTTCAGAAGTGTTGCAAAGTTCATGAGTTATGTCTTGTAATCAAGATAATTTTCTCCTTTGAATTTGTTTCAAAGCATAATACTGTTTGGGCCCCTCGTAAGATTGACAAGATGTTTATAAGTCCTTACCCAAGATCTATCTGGAATACGTTCAGATGATTTGGTAATCTTGTTCAATCAGATATAACGAGAAACAAAAATATTAACTTGTGAAATGACTTGATCCATATTCATAGTTAATGAAGTATTCGAAGTAAAAGGATAAGTATAATGATGAATCATTAAAATGGTTTTTCCAGGGAAACCACACTCGGTTCAAATCTAGGGGCATTGGTGTGTTAAGCTAGACTAAACCAATGTCATTACTATATTAAGATATATCCAAGTGGGAGCTGAAAGGTTATGGATATAAATTAATATACGTATGACCGGATTCGAACTCGAGACTTCGGGATTGCACACATTACGTATGAGAATTGATGTTTAGAATAATTAATATATAAATGTTATTATTAATTATTTAGTCACGAAATAAACACTTAACGAATGTTAATATTTAACGAGTTTGGACTAACGGTCGTTAAATGTAACATTAAAAGACTAAAGATGAAAATAGTAGACAAGGGGATCTAGAACCCCTTTGGGTTCTAGGTGGCCGGTCGTGGGTCTCCAAAAAGCCCAAGGGAGGTTTGCTTGGTCACCAAGTTTAGATGTGTATAAATACAAACCCCTTGTATTCATTAAATCTATTCTTGGATCACCAAAGAACCCTAACTTCATCTCCTATCCTCTTCTCTTGTTCCTTGGCCGATCGTGTACCCTCCCTCCCTGAGGGATTTGATTTTCCAACTACAAGAAACAAGTGTTTGGTTTATTTGTGATTCAAGAACCTAGCTTTCACTTCAATTCGATATTAGTACGTGTGTACAAGAACGAAGAACAAATACAATTGTGTTTGTGGGTATCTTGGTATTCGACATCTAAGGGGGTCGAATTATATAAACCCTAATTTTAGGGTTTAGGGTTTTGTTCATTTTTCTTTATATCGTGTGTTCTTGATTTGCTAAAAGGTACGCATGTTCTTTTAATTCGGTTAATTAATTTACAAGTATAATTCCTATTACTTCTGATGCATGCTTTGATGATGTTTATGTGTTTTCTATAATTGTTATGATTAGTAAAACCCAACACAAAGTATTAAGCCGAGTGTCCATTATATTTTACTGGAAATGCGTCTTCCGAGCGGAAGATATAAGTTCCAAAGGCCTACAAAAAATAGTAACATTGAGGCAATTAGAATGCCTCTCATATTTTTGGCATTGTACAAAATTTTTAAAATGTAATTTCTATAGACACATGTATAACTCATGTTTTTTTATCTTATGCAACACCACTCAACGATCTCAATTGGATTTCTTTAAATAAACTTAATATGTATTGGGTTAATCCCAATCTGCTGCAACAAAGGCAGTTATAGGTAGTTAGTTAAGTTAGTTATAAAAAGTTAGTTATTGGCAGTTACTCATGAAGGGACACAACTATTGGTTCAATCGAACCGTCGCAACCTTTCATTCATACCGTTTCATTTTGTATAAATAGAAGAACATGTAAACAAACAAGTTGTGATGACAGATTTATAAAAGCTTTTGTATTTCGTAAAGTTTCAATCTTTATCTTGTGTTTTTGGTATATAGTGACTATGTTTAGATCATAGATCCATCAAAAGGGCCAACAATTGGTATCACAGCAGGTTTGGTTGTTTAACCAAATCATCATATACCAAGTTTTTTACTCATGTTTTAGAATCAAAAGAAAACCGTTTTCTTTTTCAGTAAATTTTTTGCAAAATCTAACGAACACACAAAATCAAAGAAATCATTTTTCGTGTGTTCCTGAGTCTTATCAAGAGAACCCAATTTCTGTCACCAAGGGATTAATCACTTCCGTGATCAATCAACCGGCATCAAAAAGGTTTAATCTTGTGTTTTATTTTTGCAAAAATCTGTCAAGAACATCAAACCGAATACTAAAAACAACCCAGAATCATCATAATCATCATGTTAGATACGGTTGCAAAACCAATAACCAATTGATTCAAAAACAGAAAAACCATACCAAATCAGATAACACAAAGTCATCAAAGGGGAATAAATCAAATCGATTCAAAAAAACAAGGAACAAACACACCTGCTTTTTGAAGAACCAAGATTCGCACCCTCAATTGAATCACCAATTGATTCAATTTATCCATAAAGGCCCAAATTATACACGGTTCAGAAGATCCCCAAATTGATGAAACCCTAATTTTGCATCAGAGGGATTCCAAGCGTTCGAAAAGAACACACAACCGCAAAGACAAGAGACGGTTAAACCACCATATAATCAGTGGTTAACCACCACAAGAGAGAAAGAAGAAGACTAATCAGTCTCAAGTGAGACGTTATGAGAAAAGAAAAGGAAACGGGTTTTTACCTCAAAAGAAAAAGAGGCAAATCAAAAGAAAAAGAGGCAAATCATATTAGGGCATCACAAGGGCTACGGGTATATTAACCCACTAGGTTTCAATGTTACAAAAAAAACACCCTCCACTTTTATTCTTTGACATAGTATATATTAAGTTTTGATATATATTGTATAGATTTGTTTTTAGAAAAGTTACTCCTTTTAGTTTTAAGTTTCTAAAGTGTTTTTAGTTTTAAGAGTTTCAAAGTTTCAAGTTTTCTTATTTTGTTTATGATAAGAAAGTTTCAAGTTTTCTTATTAGTTTTATGATAAGAAACAAGTTTTAAGATTTTACTTATTGGGTTTAAGATAAGATATATATATATATAGTTTAAAAGTTTTAAAGATTAAAGATTCTATGTTTTAAGTTTTCATAAAGTTTTAAAGGTCTAAAAGATTTACATTGTTAAGTTTTTTAAATATTTATAAATTTATTAACAAAGTTTCAAAAGTTTTATAAGAGTATTATATTAGATTCAAGACAATCAAAATGGGAAAGGGTGAAGCAAGTAGTCAAATAAAAAAATTAGATACCCTACACCACTTTCAGTCCCTTGTTAAATTCAATAAATTATACCATATGGTCTATAAGAATAAGAATCAGACTACAAGCAAATGGTCTTTGGGAAATGGTTGAACCTATTACTGAGACTCAAGTGAATGATAAAAGAGACAAAACTACAATTGCATATCTATTCCAATCACTACCCAAAGATCAAGTATTACAAGTGGCAAATTTCAAAAGCGCAAAAGAAGTTTGTGATACATTAAAGACTAGAAATATTGGAGTGGATCGAGTGCAAAATGCAAAACTACAAACACTCAAATCCGAATTTGAGATATTACAAATGGAGAAAGATGACACTATCGATTCATTCACCGCAAAGATGATAAGTATTACTTTAAAGATGACAAGTCTTGGATCAACACTTGATGAATCAACTCGCGTACAAAAATTGATAAATTTTGTACCTGAAAGATTCATTCAAATTTTCGCATCCATATAGCAATACTCCGATCTAGATAAAATGACTCTAGACGAAGCTATTGGTAGATTGAAAACCTTCTAAGAAAGAGTAAAGGTTAAGAAAGGAAGAGCATTCAAAGATCAAGATAAACTATTGTTTACAAAACACAACGATAATGGTCGAAGACATCACTATGATAATCAAGGAAGAGGAAGATACATTCCACCACATAGCCGAAATCGTGACGATAATAGACAACATGGAAAGGAAGAAAATTTCTCACAAGATTACAATGAAGCAACGAAAAAGCCTAGAGATTTCAGAAAAGTGAAATGTTATAATTGCAATGAACATGGACATTATGCCTCAGATTGCCATAAAAGAGATTGAATATGTCAAAGACAAGAAGAGATAAACCTCATCGAAGAAGATTTAGAGCCAACCCTCTTATTGGCAGTTTCAAACACTACCAAAGATCAAGTTTCTAACAATGAGACAACATATTGGACTTAAAGATTTAAGATAACGTGATTGTGATTAAGGGGGTAAATATTGGGTTAATCCCAATCTGCTGCAACAAAGGCAGTTATAGATAGTTAGCTAAGTTAGTCATAAAAATTTAGTTATAGGCAGTTACTCATGAAGGGACACAACTGTTGGTTCAATCGAACCATCACAACCTTTCATTCGTACCGTTTCATTTTGTATAAATAGAAGAACATGTAAACAAAAAAGTTGTGATGACAGATTTATAAAAGCTTTTGTATTTCGTAAAGTTTCAATCTTTATCTTGTGTTTTTGGTATATAGTGACTCGTTTGGATCATAGATCCATCAAAAGGGCCAACAATATGCTTGTTCCTTTCCTTTTAAACACCCACTCATTTCCATTCTTCCATATCAAATATGCAGTTACCCCTTTAACCGCATGCATTGCAGCTTCACACCCTTGTTAACTGTCATTCCACCAATGTATTTAAAGATGTCCCGTGTCGTGAACACATTAATGGGACCATTATCCCATCACGCAAAAACCATATCTCACACCACATTGCGTTTTCACGCAGCGTTAAAGTATGATGTACTGATTCCATGATATTTTCACACCATGGGCACAAGATATAGAGTTCAAATCAATACTTTTCTTGTCCGGTATTCTTCCTCTTAGAGCTCCCCATATACCCAAACTCTATGATCAGATCATTCTATCAAGGCAAATCCAAACACCCTTTATAAGATAAGATTCTTCAGAAGAAAAATATCCGCAATTCCAGACATCCCATCACCCAAGGAAGCACGTGCATTATGGACATGAGCAGGTAGTAACTATCACATAACCCACACTAACTTCACCCAACAGGCCAACAACAACACAACATTATATATATAAGTAAAAAAGACAAAGATAACTTTCTTATAACAACAAATCATCCTAAAAATTTGTCTGAATTTTATTTGTATGTGCAACTATGATAAGCTTTGTTAGGATCGTATGTATGGATGATTTGGTGAATCGGGAGGTCTTGGAAGATGGAAGAACACCATCTTTAAGTTAGAGAGATAAAGTATAGAGAGAAGGGAGAAACTATGTGTTTTATTATTAGGAAAGGTGAAAATACACTAAAGAGACTCACCCCTCCATGGAAGTATGGAGGGGTATATATAGCCTACCACATACATAACTATTACACTATGACATAACTAGTCCATTTGTTTGGCTAAATAAGATAGATTATGTAATCCCGTAAATGTCGTTCCATTTCCGTGTTAGGAGCGATTCCAACAATCTTCCCCCAATGGGACGACATAAGGGATTACTTACAACATTTCCTACAAGTAATAAAACAAATAAAGAAAAGTCTTCATAAGCTCTTCAAATGCTAAGGATGATGACAGTTTACGCTCTTTGTCTTTGATGTGTTACGTGTAGTGCAAGTTTTAAAAATTTATAAACACGATTTAACCGTCTAATTCTATTAACACATACAAGCAAGTATACTCGTCCGTGATAGCAAAGTTTGGTAAGTCGAGATCGTCCCAAGGGATTTTGTGTTTGAAACTGTTTTTATGAAAAGATTCCAACAAGAAAGCTTGTCAAGGCTTCCTCAAATAGTGATGTTATAGTGAAATTCAATAATAAGAAATATATATACTTGTGTGTAGTCTATAATCAATCACAAATAGTGTTCATGAAGGTTTGGTGTAAACTCTTGATGTGATGCACAAATCATAAGAAAATGATCTCCAACCATGGTATATGTTTGTAAAAATCATTCTAAGAACAAAAACATATAGGTAATCCTTCCGGTCCTTAACCTAATGATTATCCTTTAGAATTCCATTTGTTTGCAACATGTTCTTATTAAACTTGTTCTTACGAATCTTTCGACCCTTTCGTGATGAAAATGTTCCTAGTCTTGTTTTAATAAGCAAACATGGTGGTTGTCAATCACCATATCCCCATACTAGTTTGTCACTCAACTTTTTGGAATAAAACACAAGAGAAATCCTTTCGGTCTTTTTTCTTAAAACATGTTTTTATCAACAAATCAAACTAAGACTAGTATTTTTCCAACAAACTCATTTAAATAAGATCATATATACATGCATCACATATAAGAACACTAGTATGATTAACTACATCCCAACACACAAGTATATCCCAAAACTACTCCATGATAATAATAATAACTAAGCACAAATCATAACAAAGTAATTCCAATAATTAAAGAGAATAGAAATCCATAACAAAGTTCATAGAATACCTAAACTTTTGCGATTACAAGAATTAGAATTCGTGGATTGTAGCAACCACGCGCCTCCAATCACCTAGATTCACCGTATAACTCCAAATTACCAAAACTATGGATGAGAATTGTTCCCTCCTTGCTCCTGGACGTTTTTCAGTAAAGACTAAGCTTTTGGGCTGAATAATATGGTTGGTATTAGTTTTGATGTAAACTAATACACTTTTGGTTGTGTCACACCTAGTAAACTAGGACTAGGTTCATTATATAGCCAAGTATGCTTGCTCAACTGACCAAAAATGTTTCCAACAAGTTAATATCAAGAAATGATCGGCCTCCAATGATTATGGGGAGTGGCAACAATAAATGCAACTTTGTGTAACTGCAGTTCATGCAACCGGATCGGTTGCGATGGCAATCGGATTGGTTGTGAATTGACCATATGCCCAGCCGGATCCGGTTACGGGTCACGACCGAACGGCTGGGTGTTGCTATTTTGACTTTTGTTGACTTTCTTGTTTATACGCTTCATTCTTTGCTCTCGCTGAAGATTTCCAAGGCAAAACTTGATCTTTCCTTGCTGTAGATACTTAGAAATCATTGTAATTCCCAATCATTAAATCCAAAAGCTTTTTTGCTCGACTTCCTTCTTCGAGAATCTTCCAGATGTGCATAAAAACTTCATTTCTTCATCATTCATGATACCTGGCTACATATACATACACAATACGCATCTTTTGCACTTTCGCAACAGTTATGAGTAAATATAGCCGATTATCATGCACAAAACCAACAATAACGCTACTAAAGACATGTTCATTTTAGGCGTTATCAGTCTTCTTCTTTTACCTCGACTTGAAAACTGTTTTCTTCACTTGTAGGAAAATGATGTAATATGCATAAATTGGATTAACTTCCCCCAATTCATGTTGCATGTCTTTAGCAGCTTCTCCGTACACTCCTTTTTGGCGAAGTTTCTGAATCAGCTTCCCCCCAAACTGACAACCGTCTTCAGCAGATTTGAAACTTTGATGTAGTGAACATTTCCTCTAACTTTTGAAATTTTCAGTACGAAGCGGAATTTGTAGATGAGCAGTAAACCACACAAGGTAAATCTGACTTGTTGCGGAAAATCCGTTCGGGGGTAACATGCAAGAAATCAACAAGATCTTCTCACGTATGTAGATGCTTCACACCAAACAATCCGCGAAAGATGAGATGAAACGACTTCCCCCTGAATGTTGCGGTCTATCGGAATAATAGTTACCTGTAAATCTGCAATTACTCGATAAAATGACCGTGTGTAAGGTATCACAACATCATATTTAGGTAACTTCACACACGATAACTCTGTGAAAGTGAGACGATAACCAACTTGAGAAATTTTCACCACAAATTGTCTCATTTCTTCCCCCTGATTGAAGAAATTCATGAAAGGAGAGGGTTTTCGAAAAAAAATCCAAAAACATCAAAGGAAGCAAACACCACCTATACTCTCTTCCCCCCGATGTTTTCAATGAATCAAAATCATACACCAACGTATGTTGATGATGAATTGGAGACATCAAAACCATGTTTGTTCAATTAATCGAACGAGTGTGAAGTACCATAAATATCTCGTGAGAATCAACTGCTGATAAAACTTCTCTACTTGTGTATACTCTTCTCAGCTAACTCTTTACCGACCCCATTATCATTCCGACTGCTTTTTGTAGTGACTACTGATGGAGAAAACCCAATATGACGAACTTGAGACTGAAGTAGTATAACCCGAACTTGTGACTTAAACTTGCACTATTGTAGACGAAGAACCCCTTTTCTTAACTCCATCGAAAAAAAGTAAACTTAAAGTTTCTCAAATTATCCACAACTTAGTGTGACACTTGAGCACAACAACATAACTCCTTAAAAGTAATAGTTATAAGTTGTGAGCTCAACAACGTAACTCCTTACATCAGGTTCAACTAGATAACTCAAGTCTTTGTCATTTGAAACGGTTAAAGCTCAAACAAGGATCTCGAAGAATCATGCATCCAACCAACCCCGATATATTCATATACTAAGTACACGCACCCGTGATATCCCACTTCAACCTCAAATAAATAACAGTGAATTCGCGCCGTAGTCACATCTTACGGTTACATCCTCAAAATTAGCCTTCATTAACTGTTTAAATGAATGTGATAATTGTTTCCCGATCTTGTCAAAGTTGTATCCTCGTGAATACTAAGTCAAAATCCAACCATAATCCAAAGCTTTATCTTAAACAAAATTTAGCACAACTATTGAATTTAGACAAAGTGAATTCATGGATAGATTATCCATGTACACCTAACCGAAAAAAACAGTCCAAATCCAATAATCCACTTACTCAGCCCAAGATGAATCAATGTGATAAAAGGTTCAAGCCCAATTCAGTCCATTCAGTTGGGCCCAGTAAACATCTGATCCAATCAGTGATCCAAACACAACCCTAAAATTCGTTTGAATATAAAAGACCACTAGAAAATCATAACCTAAAATACTTCAGGATAGAAATGCGCCTACCACTTAAACTACTCTCTCACCCAAAAAAAAACGGATCTCATCTCAACAACCGATCAAAAAAAATCATCAAACTCATATCATCACAGTTATCACCAACATCAACCATACGCAGCCTATACCACGTTTTTATCTCATACGAATCAAGAAAACACAAGAGTATTTCAAGATCCATTGGGGTCTAAGGTAGGTATTAATTTGTTTTCGAGTCTAATTAACAAATCAAAGAAGAGTTGCAACAATAATTGTTGTAAACTCTCTTTAAATTCCGATAGAATCAAAATCTATGATGAATCTTTTTTCGTGTTTGAGACCTATTGACTTTGAATCACACGAAGTAAACGAGACTGAGATTCAATTTAATTAGTTTCGAGTCTTTGTTTTGATTACTTTTTCAGTCCGAGTCTTGATGAAGTAGTAGCATGAGATGGGGCTGATAATAGGATAGAATTTGGAGTGACAGTTGAGTTGTGATTGGTTTTGTCGTTTAAGGATTAGGAATGTGATAGATTTTGGTCGTGGTGAGGCTGTGGTTTACTTCTTTTGAACCTCAATCGTCATATTAATTTTTTCAGTGTTGATGTAGACTCATGATGTGGAACAACTGAAGTCACAAAAGAGTGTCGATAGGTATATGGTTTGGTCAGGTCATACTAGTCTTCTTCATCTTCTATTCTCTGGTCTTACTCGTAAGCAAGAAAAAAAATCCTTAGGCGTAAACTAGGTCTTACGCGTAAAGCATACGCGTAAAGCTTATGCGTAAGACCTTATGAGTAAGGCTTATGCGTAAGGCTTATGCTTATGCGTAAAAACCTTACGCGTAACAGTTCTTACGCATAACTTCACAATTATGCGTAAATATCACTGAAGACGCCTCCTTATGCGTAAAAATAGGGTTTTGACCCTGGTTGACTTTTCCGGCGACCTTTTTTCCGACCATATTCTGTTCAAACGTGAGAAACCCATAAATACTGCTGAAAGAACTTCTATTTTCACCCGTTTGACCACTGATTGACCACAAGATTATCACATGCTTATTTCACGTGAATGGTACAAAAAAAAACGTCATACAAGATTATCACAGGTTTTGACCCGTTTGACCACTGTTGGGACCATGACATTTTTGACCAAAACAAAAGGATACACAAGCTTGTAGAAAAATCTGTTTAAACACAAAAATATGTGAAAAGTTGAAAACTATGTTTGAAAATACAGATTTTAACACAAGATTTTTGACAAAAAAACATCACAAAATCAACCATAACTAACAAAACCGACCTTGCTATTGATACCAATGTTAGGACCGTATATTTGGTTGATATGGTGAATCGGGAGGTCTTGGAAGATGGAAGAAAGCCATCTTCAAGTTAGAGAGAGAAGGGAAAACTAGTGTGTGTTTTATTTATGAAGATAAGGGATTACACTAAGTCTCACCCCTCCATGGAAGTATGGAGGGGTTTATATACCCAAACACATACAACAATGGGTAATTGACATAACAAGCCCATGTGTTTAAGGTAACAAAGAGAGAAAATGTAATCCCGTCAATGTCGTTCCATTCACGAGTTAGGAGCGATTCCAACAATCTTCCCCCAATGGGACGAAATAAGGGATTACTTACAACATTTACTACAAATATAGAAAACAAATGAAGAAAGGTCTTCATAAGCTCTTCAAGTGCTGAGGATGATGAAAGTTTACGCTCTTTGTCTTCTTCTTGTACCTTGACTTGAGAACCGTTTTCTTCACTTGTAGGCAAATGATGAAATATGCATGAATTGGATTAACTTCCCCTCAAATCATGTCGCATGTCTTTAGCAGCTTCTCCGTACACTCCTTTTTGGCGAAGTTTCTGAATCAGCTTCCCCCCAAACTGACAATCGTCTTCAGCAGATTTGAAACTTTGATGTAGTGAACATTTCCTCTAACTTTTGACGTTTTCAGTACGCAACGGAATTTGTAGATGAGCAGTAAACCACACAAGGTAAATCTGACTTATTGCGGAAAATCCGTTCGGGGGTAACATGCAAGAAATCAGCAAGATCTTCTCACATATGTAGATGCTTCACACCAAACAATCCGCAAAAGACGAAATGAAACGACTTCCCCCTGAATGTTGCGGTCTATCGGAATAATGATCACTTGTGAATATGCAGTTACTCGATAAGATGACCGTGTGTGAGGCATCACAACATCATATTTAGGTAACTTCACACACGATAACTCTGTGAAAGTGAGACGATTACACCAACTTGAGAAATTTTCACCACAGATCTTCTCATTTCTTCCCCCTGATTGAAGAAATTCATGAAGGGAAACGGGTTTTCGAAAAAAATATCCGAAAACATCAAAGAAGCAAGGAACACCTATACTCTCTTCCCCCCGATGTTTTCAATGAATCAAAATCATACACCACGTATGTTGATGATGAATTGGAGACAGCGAAACCATGTATGTTCAAGTAATCGAACGATTATGAAGTACCATAAATATCATGTGAGAATCAATTCCTGATAAGACTTCTCTACTCGTGTATACTCTTCTCAGCTAACTCTTTACCGACCCCATTATCAGTCTGACGGCTTTTTGTAGTGACTACTGATGGAGAAAACCCAATATGACGAACTTGAGACTGAAGTAGTATAACCCGAACTTGTGACTTAAACTTGCACTATTGTCAGACGAATAACCCTTTTTCTTAACACCATCAAAAAAAGGTAAACTTAAAGTTTCTCAAATTATCCACACCTTAGTGTGACACTTGAGCACAACAACGTAACTCCTTAAAAGTGATAGTTATACGCTGTGAGCACAACAACGTAACTCCTTACATCAGGTACAACTAGACAACTCAAGTCTTTGTCATTCGTAACGGTTAAAGCTCGAACAAGGATCTCGAAGAAACATGCATCCAACCAACCCCGATATCTTCAAGATACTAAGTACACGCACCTGTGATATCCCACTTCAACCTCAAATAAATAATAATGAATTCTCGCCATAGTCACATCTTGCGGTTACATGCCCAAAAAAATAGCCTTCATTAACGGTTTAAATGAATTTGATAATGTTTTCCGATCTTGTCAAAAAAAATGTATCCCCGTGAAAGATTTGCAAGAACCAAAATACCACTCATAATCAATATATTTAAATGTATCCAAAATTTATTTAACCAAAAAATTCGGATGACCATTTCTTTGTAAGTCCAACGTTTTTGTGTGATCCATCATTCAGCCCAATTAATATCATTAGAACCCGGTCCATCAAGATATCTGTTCCAACCCAACCATTCACCCTAATAATTCGGGTATAAAGCTCACACTAAGAATCTGACCACAACCCTAAAATCTTATCACTTCTTCATAACCCTAATTACACAACCAGACGTCACCCACCTAATTACTTCTCAATAAAAATTCTTCCAATTTCGCACTACTGCAGCCACATACATCAAGCTTCTCAATCCAAATAGCAAAACAAAAAAAAAACACCCTCGTTGTTTTTTTTTTTTATGTTTTGGCTGAACAACCTAAATTTTTTTTGACCCTTATGTTCCTTGTGGTACAATCGTGAAAAAGAAAGTAGTCTTCAAGATCTAGTAATCGGTCTCGAGTAGGTGTGATTTTGTATGATGTCATATCGTTAGGCGTTTTTTCAGATTGAGTTAAAGATTGAATATAACAAACTTGTTATTGTTCATTCTTTGATACTCGAATATGAATAAAGAAGTTACACTTATTTCAGATCTATGATGTATAACGTTCACACATAAAAATCCCTTTTAAAGGTTGATAAAAAATGGTGAACAAGGACTGAGATTTTGTATGGTATCAAATATGACATAGGGTCCATGATGAGTTGTGATTGGACTTTTAAGATATTCAAATATTTGTGCATAAGTCTATCAGATTTGAGATCCGATAATTTTTTTTTTCGTTATGTTTCGATTCACAGTGACGTTGTTGGTATGGTATGAAGGCTTGGTATGGATTGTTGTGTTGGTTTAGACTTGTGATGTAAAGCTGAAGTCCATATAAGAGTAGTAATTTTGTATGGTCAAAATAGTCATTGGCCTCTTCTTCATCATTTTTGTCCTTACGCGTAGATTAAAGAAAAGGTTAGGCGTAACAAGTCTTACGTGTAAGACCTTATATAGACCCAGATTCCGGCCAAGTTGACTTTTTCCAGCGAGTTTTCCGGCCAAGTTCCATCCAGATTCATATAGACCCAGAAAAGTAACTGCGGAAATAGCATATTTTTACCCGTTTGACCATGAGACTTGACCAGAAACCATCAAAATTTTCACTGAGATATGAGACAAAACATATAGTGTAACAAAGATAATACAATTGTTGTGCAAAACAGTTTTTGACCTTTACATTTCTGTTAACCCATACAAATTTTGACCAAAAAATACATTGAACTTGAATCAAGTCATCAACCACAAATAAAAATCCGACCTTGCTCTCTGATACCAATGTTAGGATCATATGTATGGATGATTTGGTGAATCGGGAGATTTTGGAAGATGGAAGAACACCATCTTTAAGTTAGAGAGATAAAATATAGAGAGAAGGAAGAAACTATGTGTTTTATTATTAGGAAAGGTGAAAATACATTAAAGAGACCTACCCCTCCATGGAAGTATGGAGGGGTATATATAGCCTACCACATACATAACTATTACACTATGACATAACTAGTCCATATGTTTGGCAAAATAAGATAGATTATGTAATCCCGTAAATGTTGTTTCATTTCCGTGTTAGGAGCGATTCCAACAAGCTTAGGTCGGTTATGATGCCCCTTATCCTTATATAAAGATGACGCCCCTTATCCTTATATAAAGATGACGGGTGAAGGTCACAAAAACACATTTTTTTGTTCTTTCCTTTTAATCTATCCTTAATGTCACGGACTTGTCTCTACAAGGTCTCCCGTGCGGCACTTAGTCTCGACTAAGCTCAGCCTCGCTCGAATACTCAACGATGCATGCAACGAAAGTAAACTTCAAAGAGAGGAACAAGTGGAATGTAAAGAACACTTTGTATTACTAGAGAGCTTTACAAGTTTTAATTACAAGAGAACTTCTTGGATGTCATCTACAAATGAGGCTACTCCTATTTATACTAGTCTATACAAGTTTCTACACTATTCTTTGGGAAGCTTCTAGCTTATGAGATTTCCATAAGCTTCTAGTAAGTTTCTAGAACTTCCACCTATTCTAACATCTTCCAAAAGCTTCCAAGATTATCCACCATCTTCCATGGGTTTCTAAACTTTTCCAAGCTTATCCAAGATCTTTCATGAGAAGTGTAGAATAATCCGGAATCCCGAGCATACTTGTAAAAGATAGGCGGGTCGTGACATCCTCCCCCACCTAAGCTCGCGACGTCCTCGTCGTGCCATCCTCATGATACTTCTTGATCTTGTCCGTGAATTTCCACAACAAGTCTTCGGCTTCCCAAATTTCTTCGCTATCGGGCAAATTACGCCACTTGATCAAGTACTCTTTATAGCTTGGCACTCCTCGTCTCCGTATCGTACGATCCGACAAGATCTCGTCAACCTCTCGATCGTACGAAGTAACAACCGCTGTTGGTGCCCGTTTGGACACCCCTCGTTCCGAGTCTTCCTCGTCCTTATGATAAGGCTTGAGAAGACTAACGTGGAAGACAGGATGAATCTTCAACTTGGGCGGTAGTTGAAGTCGATAAGAAACTTTTCCAACACGTCCTATCACCGGGAAAGGGCCTTCATACCTCCGTATCAAGCCTTTGTGCACCTTCCTTAGTGATTTGAATTGTTGAGGCAAGAGCTTCACCATTACTTGATCTCTGACCTCGAACTCGACGTGTCTCCTTTTCCCGTCCGCCCACTTCTTCATCTTTTTAGCCGCTTTGTCCAACGAAGCCCGGGCCAAGTCCGCTCGCTCGTGCCATTCATTCATTGTTTTGTAAGCGGCCGGGCTACTTCCCTCGTATGATGCGGCTAAGGCATTCGGAGTCAATGGTTGGCGCCCCGTGACCAACTCAAAAGGACTCTTTCCCGTGGCTTCTGATGAGTGTGTAAATACTCATCATTTTTGGGTCAATCTGAACTGCAAAACGTCTAAAAATGCTCAGAAATGCATCAAAATACTGAAAATATTCCAAAATTGCATTTTATATGTTTCAGATGCAAAATGTTTAAAATCAGATGAAAAATGAGCAAAGTTTGCATAATTGGCAGTTTCAGTCCCCCAAGTTTCTAAAATTGTCAAAAATAGTCCCTGAGTCAAAATTTCAAAAGAAAAATCACCAAAGGTCCTTTTAAAATCATAACTTGTCAAAATTAGTCCTTTGGTGAAAAATATAAAAAGTTTGAGAAAATTACAAAATTGGTCCTTCAAGTTTGAAATTTGGCAGAAATGGCCCCTGGAAATTGGAGAATGGCAAGTTTGGTCCTTGTACTTTGTGAGATTGTCAGTTTTAGTCCTTGGAGCAACTTTTCAGAAATGGCAGCCTAGGTCCTTGAGTTTTCAGAAGTTACACCTTAGGTCCTTGTCATATTAAATCCTTTAAACCATTTGGACCCTATCATATGCCTTGGACCCCTGTCAAATACCAATTTTGGACCCCTTGCTTATTAATATCCTGCCCAGTCAATCCCATGGTCAAACATAACACCACTTGGCGCGTTTTTTTCTTCTTCCCCAACTGCTCACCTGCAACACTATTACTCCCATCCTCCAACTCACTCCTTCAACACCTTTGTCCCCTCCACCTCTACACAAAACAAGAATCATTAATTACATCCCTACTCCCACACTCAATCCTTCCACCTGTTAAACCAATTTTGGCGCCAAAACTCAATTTAATGGCCAAGATGAATTCAAAGCCATCCAATGGCTGGGAAAGAAGTGGGAATCAATCAGAATAGAGAGAGAAAGAGATTGGGTATAAAGAGAAGGAAAGAGAAGCAAGCCAAAGAGGAGATTTTTAGTTTTAATTTTATCTTTTGTCGTTTTTCTTAGTACTAGCTTAGTTTAATTCAAAAGTTGTAAAATTTTATTCTTAAGTGTTAAACTCAGGTCACATTTCCAGTTTAATCAAGTTTTAATCATTAATTTCAAGTTTCATTCAGTTTCATGTTTATGTGCTTACTGTTAAAAATTCAAGTTTCCATTTCATAAACCCAAGCTTCATACAGCTTGTTTATCAGTTTTAATAAGCTTATATAAGCTTTTCATAACTTTTTACAAGCTTAAAGTCAAGTTTCAAACCACTTTGTATTCTGGTCAACAAAAGTCAACTGGGAGCTAAAATGGACATGGTGATGAAATGGGATTGATGCAGATGTTGATTAGGGTTGTAAATAGCTTAGTTTAGTGATCTTGGGTTTTGGTTTTGGTCTGCACTTAAGCTGGATCCATGTGAGTGAACTTTTCACTTTCAAATTTCTAGCCAATTTTGCATTTTATGCCTGTCTATGAATCTGTGATCATGAGTAGTTTTAATCTGTTTCATTAAGTTGTTTTTAGGTCTTATAACTCAGTTTGATCAATTGTTTTAGCTGGTTAAGGGTTTAGCTTAGAGTTGATTGCAAAACAGTCAATTATAGGTGTGTTTGGAATTGCTAATTTAACTGTGTTCAAGGCTTGTTCATTGGTTAAAGTCTTTTGGTTTATGCTTGTGTAGTTTATATTAATTCTTATCTGTCTTAGATTGTGCCTGCAACATCTTGAAAGTCAAAATCCATCTCATTTGTCCTTAACAGGTTCACTGTTGGATTTTTGCAAAAACAAAATCTCATTTTGTGTTTAAATGTCATAGTTACAGCTTTCTCTAGCCTCATTTCATCCAATAACATCATAATCAGTCCATAAATCATGATCAAAGTTCAATATATTCAACATTTAAGTTTTGTTAAAAAGTCAAAATCTTGAAAATTCAGTTTTTAGCCCAGCTGAGTTGAATTTTCCTTGACTCATCTTTGGGCCAAAATCAGTATAACTTGTGGCTTTCAAAACTTCCCTTGGTCTATTTTATCATTGCCAATTTAGTGGATTTTTGTTAAATTTTTATAAGCTTAAAAAGAGCTTGTCAAAATGGTGGTAACTGCCCTGTGCAGGGCATTAAGCCTGCACAGGGAATTTGCAGGTTTTGCAGACCTTGCACAAGTCTCATTTGAGCTTGTCTAGGTCTGTACTTTGGATTACTAAGTCTCACCCAGGTCTTCTTTAGGTTCCTTTATCTGTTTTCCAATTTCCAGCTTATCTAGTTGCTTATTTCTAAGCCCAAAGTTGGTACCCTCTCACTGTTTTTAGCTTAAAGCTCATTTCATCAAATCTGTTGTAATCAGCTTATCAGAGGTTATAGCTTGTTGATTATTGTTGCAATTGGTCATTTTGAGCATAGTGTAGCTTCTGTTTTGGTTTGGTACTTTTTGGTGCCCATTTGCTTATTCAAGTGCTTATTTCAATAAGCACTTATACATCAGTTTCAATATCTTGCACATAAGCACTTGTTTTTCTATTTTTCCTACCTTCCTTATATTATTTTAGAGTTATCCTGAATTTTTCATATTTTTCCTGTCCTGTTTAGTATTTTTCTTAATTTAATTCAGTTTTTAAGCATTTTTAAATAGCTTTTAATACAAATAAATCAGAAAAAGCTTAAAAAAATATGTTTTCAATTTTCCTAGATTAAGATAAATATAAAAAGCCAAAAAAATATTTTTCCATAATTTTCTTAGTTTAAATAATATTTTCTAGCATTTTAATTAGTTTTAAATAGTTTTAAATCAATAATAAATACATAAAAAGTCTAAAAAATATATTTTCAGTTTTAAAATTAGTTTTATCATATTTTAGATTTTTCTAAGTCTTAATTTTATTTTTCTAGCCTTATTTCATATTTTCTTTTATTTTAGAGTATTATTAAATAGTTTAAAATAGTTTTTAATTAATAATAATTAATTAAATAGTTTTAAAAATAATTTTCCTTTTCTAATAATTTTCTTATATAATTAGGATTGTAAAAATGTATTTTTCATATTTTTAGGATTTATATTGTATAAGTTTCACTTTTTATTTTGTACGTTTACGTAATTTTATTTTTAAAAACGTACGTTTTAAGTTTTAAACGTTCATCATTTTAAATATAGTGATAGCGTTTATTTAATATATTTTATCTTTTTAATTTTCTTAATTTGCATTTAAGTCGCTTTATTTTATAAACTTTTTCAGTAGTGTAATTATCTATCCAATTCCTTGCTGATCACTATCCTTAGTGATCATTCTATCGTCTGATCAAGTGTTTGCGCACCATTGAGTCTCCGTGGGACTTAACGACCCGGGAATTCATTCTATTCTCCAGGACTTCATTGCATTTGTGTTTTAAGCAGTTTTAAGTCTGTTACGGTTGGCCATTCACAAGTGGCCAGCTTGTGTGATTAGACTTGACGGTTTAGCACAGATCAAAATTTTGGCGCCGCTGCCGGGGAGGCTTTAGCGTGTTTTAAACCTTTTTCAGATCCATTCTTGCACATATCCCATCATTTGTAAAAAGTTTTTTTGTAAAGTTTTCATAAATCCAAAAAGTTCATTAACACTTTTCCTGAAGTGTTATCAACACCAAAAATATTTTCATTCTTTGTTTTTATAGCATATTTTTCAAAAATCCAAAAATATCCATCTTTTATCCTCTAATCTGTTTAATTCTCCATTCCTTTATCCTCTAATCTGTTTAATTCTCCATTCCTTATCCTCTATAACCGTTTAATTCTTCATTCCTTATCCCTCTTATCCGTTTAATTCTTTATGTCATGGTATTTGACATGTTCCTGGTGTGGAGGTCCATTTAACGGTGGAAATTGTCGGCGATGTACCAATGTGAGTTTCGGAGACAAGTTTGTCGGTAATCCCGATCCCATTTCAAATAATGAAACACCCGATTTTTCCTACCTACCTCCACAGCCCCAATACGAATCCCACTCATGCGAGTTTTGTGGGAATGATTCTCATTACGGTTTTGATTGTCCACCACGGGTCCCGCTTGTCTATGAGCCGGAACCATGTTACAATCAGAACTTTGGTGAAAGTTATTTTCCCAATTATCTCTATTGTGAGAATTGCGGGGGTCCTCATGCGACTTTTGAATGTCAACCGATGAATCAAAATTTTCAAAATTCCAATTCTCCCGGTTTTGACAATTTCCAACCCCCACAGTATTCCATCAGTTATCAGACTTCCGAGCCTTCACAGCATCTCAATGATTACGAGGAGTGTAATCTTCCACAAGGTTCTGAAGAAATACGCATTCGAAAGAAACTACAAATGAAAAGAATTGTGTGTAAGCTTCAGCAGATGAACATAAGAATCCGATATGATGACGATAATGATGAGGATAGTATTCAAATGAGGGAATACTATGAGGACGACGAGGAGAGTGTTATTCCTTTGAAAGATATCATTTCTCAACTCCCTCAGTCTATTGCTATCACACCTATCTTACCTTTTATTGCTTCCAAAGACTCTCTCATAATGGGGGACGAGCTTCCTAGCACTATTCCAGAAATGGAATCGTCTAGTGTTGAGAGCCTTGTCCCAACCCCAAGTGAGTCCGAGGTTATCTCCGGTAATATGTGTGATGAGCCTCTTAATGATGATTCTTCTCCTCCTCTTGACATTCCATATGATCATGTCGAGATGTTCTCCGATTCTGATAACGATTGTACTTCGTTTGACGATTCTTTATCCTATGGAGACATCGATTATGTCGAGGAGCTACCTTCTGAGCTAGTTAGCTTAGAGGAAGTGAGAGATTCTGATGATCTGGAAATTGAGGACGAGATACTTCGTGAACAATTGTTCAATATAAATCTCCTCGTTTCTAAGATCGAATCATTTTGTGCTAAGTCAGCTTCATCTCCTATCCCCGTTGTGGATAGTGACTCTACATTGGACAAGCCCGAGCTTGAGGCTTTTTCCAATGATTCTCTTCATGAAGAGTTCTCCGGTGAACTCTCTCATGACATATCTCCTCCGGAATATGATCATTTCTATTTTGATCTTGAGGATGATATTGGCTCGGAGGAAGGTGTACTCTATCATAAGAGTTTGCTTATTGATGATACTACCTTCACCCTTCCTCCCGATATGTCTACATTAGAGGATGAAGAATGGATCTTGATTGTTATCAACATCTTTCTTCCATTCCTCACATATGATGTGACTTCCTCTCTTCTTCACTCCTTCGGGAGTGAGGACACTATCTTTGACCCCGGCATTTTCATTTATCATTTGTGAGCCGGGTCTTTCTCTGTATATCTCATCGGTGTGGAACTTTCACGTGCTTCAAATGTTTGTCCAAACATCTTGAATGAAAGTCCGATGGAGATTGTTTCTTCCACTTTGCTTCCCCATGAACCAATGAATTCGGGGTCGAGTCAAGCTAGCGACTCGGTAACCAAAAACAGTAGCACACACCATATGGGTTTTCACCCATATTTCTGACTTCTTACCCCTTTCTACCACCTAAGTGTGGGGGTGATGCCCCACATGTTATATATATATATATTGATAACGCTACACGCGTCGTTCGGGGTCAAGGAAACTTCCTTTTCTTCGAGCAAGTTTTATAACACCCTAGGCAGTGAACCTAATCGTTGTAGTGTAGTAATTAGGGTAAGCCACGGGTATTGATATCGTTCTCTAGGGGAATAGGAATGCTAGTGAGAAGTTACTACGCTAAGGTTGAGGTTGAGGAAGATTATTTTTTATCTTTTTATGTTTTTTAGAAAATGAAAAGGTACGAATCTCGGGTATTGGATTTGGGGGGTTGGTATTGCTACCGATTACTCTACTATTATCTAATTATCTAAGCTAAGGTTGTGATAGTCTATGTCTAATTTATTTGTACTCGTATGATAGTTTAAAGATGTGTTTACTTAGGTTTTACTACTCCTTAATTATCTCCTATTGATGGTTGATTTGTCACGTCCTTATTCCTAGTTGCGTTGTGATTCTAAGGCTATAGAGCGTGCTTGTTTCCCTAACTCTTTGAATTTACCAAAGGGTCTTGTTTACAAATCCTCTAGTGATTTATAGACGCCTACTCTACGGTTGTCCTTGAATACTTTATCCTACAATTACCTAGATAATTATATTCTAAAGTTCACAAAGAAAAGTCAAGCATTAAGTACACAACGAATAATCTAGCGCACTCTAGATCATTAGTCAACTAAGATAAGTATCAACCAATCAATATTCAATAATTAAGTTTCATATTCCCTAAGCAAACACACAAATAAATTAGCCGGACATGGAGAACATGCAAGCATACACACAAATAATCAAAGAAATAATTAAATTAATGAAGTAAATACTTATCTTGATGTATAATAGGGTTTAGAACCCTAAAATACTGCACAAGAAAGCCTTGGTTCGGTTTTAGGTTTTTACTCCAAAAGACTACACCCCAAAACTGAAAAATTCGGATTCTATATATAAGATTACATCTGCGACGGCGTCACCTTATGTTTTGTGACGCCGTCGTGTCGCCGTCATTAGGGTTTCGTCTTGGCCACGTAAACCTTGCGACGGCGTCACCTTATGACTGTGACGCCGTCCCCTTCAGCTCTGACGCCGTCTTGGCTGCATCTAGGCCGTCTGAGTAGCGACGGCCTATTCCTTTAGAACCTGACGTCGTCCCTTGAAAACATGCAATTTCGCCTCTGACCCGTCGCAAAATTCCTTCCCGACGGCGTCGCAGATATGCAGTGACGCCGTCGCCTCATGTTTCAGCAGCTTTGAGTGTCTCGATTCTGACTTTGGCCATTTTCTTCGTATATTCGCGCCTTTTCGTCCAAATAAGCATCATTCCAGCATTTTGCCTTCAAGAGACCTAAAAAGTGAAAAGGAACGATATTAAGCAATAACGGATACAAAAGTGATCGAATAAGGGCTTAAATGACCCCTTAAAAAGGTACCTTTTAAAACCTTATCAAATATCCCTACACTTGGTATTTGCTTGTCCTCAAGCAAATGTGCTTTTAGCCAATTAATTTATAAGTTAGGGGTCATGAAGCATCCATTCAAAACGGTCCACAACACATATAAGCCCCGCAAAAGTCATAACAAGCACGGAAATTACATACTAGCACCTCACATGGGGTGTTTGGATACTCACATCTCTATCGGGTGTATATAAGAAATATAACAAATCGGAAATGGAAGATAAACACTCATTAACCGGTCCTAGTACATAGATTACCATAGGCTTGAGAATAGATCAAACCTCCGTCGCTTTGGCGTAAGCACCTAGGAAAGACTATCAAAGAGGTCTTTTAAAGGGTTGTAACGTTAGGCTTACGGTAAGGAAATGAAGGGTTTGGTGGGATAGGCTATTTAGTGGTGGATAGTCAAAAATCTCTATGTTGCAAGTATACGAAGAATGGCGTTGCTAAGTCAAGACTCGACACTCTAAAACTCTAGGCAACGAAAATAAACAAACATAATTTAAAAGATAGATGTAGGATGGTAGCCCGTATGGGTTTTTTTTTTTTTTTTTTTTTTATATTTTTTTTTCGGAATTTTTTTTTTTTTTTTTTTTTTTTTTTTTTTTCATACACTTTTACTCTACCATCCTCTACGGTACATCAAAATGATAGGGATTTATAGACACATCCCTACACTTGAGTTTTTATTATTCTAACACTAATTTGACCCGAATTGAAAAGATCAAAACACTTGGAGTACATTATTATGCAAACAAAGGGAATTTGAGTTTAACGTTCTCTTCCCTATATTTCATAAACTTTAACTTTTCCCATGAATCCCAATCATCCCAAAACTGTATACAAAGGATATGACTCGACTTAGCAACTCATGTAAGCAACCAGATAATTGAACTAAGGGTTTTTAGGTGATAACATAAATTTGCACTAAAAGTGAGTGCAATAAAGGGTAGGCTAAGGCGATTTGGGTGTATATTTGGGGGTGGGGTGTAAACAATGCTCTTCATTGATATTCCGGAAACCGAAACATCACGAGAACCGCGAAAAGGATAGGCTCTGAGGGGTTAACTAGGGGTATCGTGTACTAAAGATGAGTACAACGCAAAGGGTGTGGGGGAATTACTCAACCGAGGTGGAAGAAGTAATTATATTACAGGTATCAAACAAGGGTTTATCCTAATGCCTCTTATCATTTAGTTATTCCTAACTACACAAGTGTAGTCTCACTAGCGATCTCGGAATGCATCACAAAACAAGTTCTAGAATCTAATATACTACCGGTTCACACTCTAAGCATTAAAGATGAATGCTTTAATTCCTACTAATCTAAGGGCGATCCTCACATTTTGGGTGGAATTTAGGTGGTAAAGGGTTTTTTTGTGCTAGTCATGCAACTTCCTATCCATGAGACGCTTTTGTTAAGACTAATGGCCCACTCCTATACGTCATGAAAAAATTTTAAATTTGGCTAAAATTACCCTAACCTACATTTTCTCATGGTTTATTACACAAATACACTTGGACAAAGCAAATAGTCAAGGATAAGCATAGTTTCAAAGTTCCCGTTTTATTTTCCCTCCCTACACTTAAACTGAACATTGTCCCCAATGTTCCCCGAAAGTATCAAAGTTATGATAATAGAAGGTAATTAAAAACGAAAGAAACTAATACTCCCCTGGTAGGATCCGTAAAAAGTGGTGGTTAAATCTTTTCCAAGAAGAGTTTTTTGCGTGAAAGGCTCCTTCCAAACTTGTGTAACTTCTTCTTGACAAACTAAACCTGCACACTAGAAGAAAACAAACGAAACCTTCGCGTAAAATCGGCGGTAATAATATACATAAGACTCGATTTAAACTAGGATATAATGCTTGTGGAATGGATGTTTACAGAATTTGTTTTGAAAGTTAAGATCTGGAAAATTCCAAAATTTTACAAGTAGCTCAGAAAACGAGAAAAAGTAAGCTGATGTTTTTATTCCTTCCTGACGCCGTCAGGTTGCAATCCTGACGCCGTCAGGTTATCCTGACAAAAACTGGTCTGCGATTTTCTGGAAAAAATTCTGGAAAATTTACATCTTTAGAATCTGGAAAAACTTCTGCAAAAACATCCATTATGACTCGATACAAGCATTTGACTCGAACAAACAAACATATATATCTTTTAGTTAATTGTTATTCTCATGTTTACGTTTCTTATGAAAACGTGTGTAATCCTCCCTACACTTATCCTTTATGTAAAATACCTTTATATGTAATTAAGACGAGGTTAAAAACAAAATAAAGCATTTTTACAAATTCAAACATGAGGATAAACAATTAATAAAAGATATATGACTCTAACAAGCAAACAATTAAGCATGGGTTGCCTCCCACGAAGCGCTTTTCTTTATTTAAGAGTCTTGTAGCTAGACTCGTAGTCCTACTCCTACGTTTTTGCATCACCGCCCTCTTGACGGTCTTTATCGGGGGGTTCCATGTTGTAGAAGTGTCCCATGATACTCCTTTCTAAGAGTTCACCCTCTCCCCACTCGGTCCTATATTTCGGTCCTAAATTCAAACAATCTTTATAGAACCCGAAAAGCTTAGCCATAACATAATCTACTCCCTTTTCCCTATCCTCATCATTCCTGTAATAGACCGACAGTTCAAGTTCCTTTTCATCATTGGAGAGTGATGAAAACTTCTCAATCTTAAACGGCATTTGGTAGGCTACGTCATCGGTCTCATCCTTGAATCGCACTACTCCTAACGATGGGTCATAGGTCATCCCGGTGCTTTCTACGAAAGGTTTTCCTAGAATAACGTGGGACAAGCTAGGGTCTATGGCCGTGCTAATATCTTCCACAATTATGAAGTCCGTAGGGAATGTGAAACTACCTACATAGACGGGCAATCCCTTAACTCTACCAAGAAAATTACACTTATCACTAGGATTATCGAGGTCTTGCCTAGTTGGGATAGGCTTCTTCATTATCCAATTGTAATAGGTGCTAGTCATTATGTTAATTGGGGATTTACGATCAATGTAAGCCTTTGCCACAAAAAGGTGTCCTATGCAACATGGCATGTTAAGATTCCAAGGGTTCCCAAACTTGATTCTAGGGCTTTTCCTAACATACATGTGACGGAGGTCACGCACTAAGTGAGGGTGGCGGGATAATTCTTCTTCCGTAGGAAATTTGTTGAAATAGTCATTGTCTATTTCATCTTCTTCCTCGGGTGTTTCATCATCAACAAATGTTTGGTCTTCTTCGTCATCGGTTTCATCCGGTTCCACTAAGGCGATGGCATTGACGAATTGGACGTGCTTAATAAGCTTGCTTGGATCCTTAATTTCTACACCTGGAGGCTCGGGAGTCGAGATAGCACTAACCTTCCTATCACTATTTATGGCTTTCAACAGGTTGTCTATCTTCCTATCCATCTCGGCTTGTTGATGGTTAAAGCGGTCCGAGAGCTTAGCCATTTGGGTTTCTTGGGACGCAACTATGTTTTGCAACATCCCTTCGATACTCTGTTGGTTAGGACCGTTAGGTGGGGGCCACGAAAAATCATTGGAGGTGAATTCTTTGGTTTGTCCCCAGTAAAAGTCGGGCTTGTTTTTCCATGCCTCCCGGGTTTCATTGAAATTCCTAGGTCCGGGCGTTGTAGGGAATCTTCCTCCCGTTCCATTATTACGCGAGGATGCGTATTCAACGGAAGCATGTTCGGGGGATAGGGTGCTAGTGCGCGTGTTATGAGGATCACAAAACGGCTCGCACGAAGAGGAAACTTTGTTTATATGGCGCGAAGACTTAGGATTCTCGTAGGAACTCATGAGGAATTTGACTTGATCTTCAAGTTCGATCATCCTACGGTCGGGAGGAGGCAAGGAGATTGCCTTGACGGTTTTGGGAAGTTCACGGGGGTCATCCCAACTTTCGTTTTCATAGAGGGCAAGGTCCTCTATTATTTCCCATGATTCTTCCGCGGTGAGATCACTAAGTTTTCCACCGGCCGCTTGGTCAATGGATCGCTTAGTGGGAAAGTTGACATGATCATAAAAGATTTGGACTTGGAGCCAAAGATCAATGCCGTGATGAGGGACTTTATGAAGTAAGTCCTTGAATCGGGTCCATGCTTCGTAGAGAGATTCACCTTGACGTTGTTGGAACATCAAGATGTCATTCCTAAGCTTAGTGGTTCTCCCCGGTGGGAAAAATTGAGCAAGGAAGCGAGAAGTAAGATCATCCCAACTTGAGATGGAGCCGGTGGGAAGTCGCTCAAGCCAATTACTAGCTTGGTCCCGTAGAGAAAATTAGAAGAGACGCAAGCGCGTGGTCTCCCGAGTAGTAGCATCAAGGTCGATGAAATCGACAATTTTGAGGAAATCCCTCAGATGCTGATTTGGATCTTCGGAACGAAGTCCATGGAATGCACATCCGTTTTGCACCAACCGGATGGTGTCGGATCGCAGGGCCGTAGTTTGGGCTTGGTCGGGAAGCTCAATGGTATTCCTATAACCTAGGTGGTTTGGTCTCGAGTACTCACCAAGAGTACGGGCTCTTGGCGGGTCGTTTGGTGGTGGGTTGATGAGTGGTGGTTGGTTGTCACCTTCCATGGTGAAAAGTGATGGGTGTTACGAACAAAGGTCACGAAGAAGGGGGATAGACTAAGAGAAAGCTAAAAAATGAGAAAAATTTACTTGATAGGAATCAAGCAAAGAAACCTAAACGAGGTGGACTACTAACTAGCTATTCTATTCCCCGGCAGCGGCGCCAAAAACTTGATAACGCTACACGCGTCGTTCGGGGTCAAGGAAACTTCCTTTTCTTCGAGCAAGTTTTATAACACCCTAGGCAGTGAACCTAATCGTTGTAGTGTAGTAATTAGGGTAAGCCACGGGTATTGATATCGTTCTCTAGGGGAATAGGAATGCTAGTGAGAAGTTACTACGCTAAGGTTGAGGTTGAGGAAGATTATTTTTTATCTTTTTATGTTTTTTAGAAAATGAAAAGGTACGAATCTCGGGTATTGGATTTGGGGGGTTGGTATTGCTACCGATTACTCTACTATTATCTAATTATCTAAGCTAAGGTTGTGATAGTCTATGTCTAATTGATTTGTACTCGTATGATAGTTTAAAGATGTGTTTACTTAGGTTTTACTACTCCTTAATTATCTCCTATTGATGGTTGATTTGTCACGTCCTTATTCCTAGTTGCGTTGTGATTCTAAGGCTATAGGGCGTGCTTGTTTCCCTAACTCTTTGAATTTACCAAAGGGTCTTGTTTACAAATCCTCTAGTGATTTATAGACGCCTACTCTACGGTTGTCCTTGAATACTTTATCCTACAATTACCTAGATAATTATATTCTAAAGTTCACAAAGAAAAGTCAAGCATTAAGTACACAACGAATAATTTAGCGCACTCTAGATCATTAGTCAACTAAGATAAGTATCAACCAATCAATATTCAATAATTAAGTTTCATATTCCCTAAGCAAACACACAAATAAATTAGCCGGACATGGAGAACATGCAAGCATACACACAAATAATCAAAGACATAATTAAATTAATGAAGTAAATACTTATCTTGATGTATAATAGGGTTTAGAACCCTAAAATACTGCACAAGAAATCCTTGGTTCGGTTTTAGGTTTTTACTCCAAAAGACTACACCCCAAAACTGAAAAATTCAGATTCTATATATAAGATTACATCTGCGACGGCGTCACCTTATGTTTTGTGACGCCGTCGTGTCGCCGTCATTAGGGTTTCGTCTTGGCCACGTAAACCTTGCGACGGCGTCACCTTATGACTGTGACGCCGTCCCCTTCAGCTCTGACGCCGTCTTGGCTGCATCTAGGCCGTCTGAGTAGCGACGGCCTATTCCTTTAGAACCTGACGTCGTCCCTTGAAAACATGCAATTTCGCCTCTGACCCGTCGCAAAATTCCTTCCCGACGGCGTCGCAGATATGCAGTGACGTCGTCGCCTCATGTTTCAGCAGCTTTGAGTGTCTCGATTCTGACTTTGGCCATTTTCTTCGTATATTCGCGCCTTTTCGTCCAAATAAGCATCATTCCAGCATTTTGCCTTCAAGAGACCTAAAAAGTGAAAAGGAACGATATTAAGCAATAACGGATACAAAAGTGATCGAATAAGGGCTTAAATGACCCCTTAAAAAGGTACCTTTTAAAACCTTATCATATATATATCTCTATAAAAAAAAAAAAAAAAAAATCTTCTTTCTAAATAAATGGCCGTAATATTTCCCTTTTACGTTCTTTGTTTCGGCATAACCGCCGGTACTTTGAATATTGAGGGCAATATTCATTTCTAAGTGTGGGGGGGAATTCTCACGAATTTCATATATTATCTACCCAATTCCCCCGTTTTTGGCCAAAAATTTTTTTTGGAGTAAGTGTTATACACTTACTCATCTTGGTTATCAGTCCGCCATGTCTGTAAGACAAAAGGATTGGCTAATCCAGGAGCAAACGGCTCTTGGTAAAGATTTCTCAAATCCGTTTATATGGCTTGCAATTTGCCCAAAATTGTATGGTTCTCAACTCACCATATCCTAAAAAGTGAAGAGTTGGCTAGCCCGCAAGATTATGGCTTGTGGTAAAGGCAGTGGAAAAACCATAATTGGTATTCAGCTCACCAAAGATAATTCTGATAATTTATCTAAGAGTTGGCTAGTCCAGAAGGGTACGGCTTCTGGTAAAGACAAATCAAATCCGTTTACAGCTTATGATTTGCTCAAAATCATTTGGTTATCAGTGTACCAAGGTTCTTACTTGAACTGAAACATTTGGCTACTCCAGAAGTAATGGCTTTTGGTAAAGAGTTTCAAATCCATTAAGTTTTTCTCAAAAGATTGCTAGGGACTAGCAATAGTTTAGTGTGGGGGATTGATGAGTGTGTAAATACTCATCATTTTTGGGTCAATCTGAACTGCAAAACGTCTAAAAATGCTCAGAAATGCATCAAAATACTGAAAATATTCTAAAATTGCATTTTATATGTTTCAGATGCAAAATGTTTAAAATCAGATGAAAAATGAGCAAAGTTTGCATAATTGGCAGTTTCAGTCCCCCAAGTTTCTAAAATTGTCAAAAATAGTCCCTGAGTCAAAATTTCAAAAGAAAAATCACCAAAGGTCCTTTTAAAATCATAACTTGTCAAAATTAGTCCTTTGGTGAAAAATATAAAAAGTTTGAGAAAATTACAAAATTGGTCCTTCAAGTTTGAAATTTGGCAGAAATGGCCCCTGGAAATTGGAGAATGGCAAGTTTGGTCCTTGTACTTTGTGAGATTGTCAGTTTTAGTCCTTGGAGCAACTTTTCAGAAATGGCAGCCTAGGTCCTTGAGTTTTCAGAAGTTACACCTTAGGTCCTTGTCATATTAAATCCTTTAAACCATTTGGACCCTATCATATGCCTTGGACCCCTGTCAAATACCAATTTTGGACCCCTTGCTTATTAATATCCTGCCCAGTCAATCCCATGGTCAAACATAACACCACTTGGCGCGTTTTTTTCTTCTTCCCCAACTGCTCACCTGCAACACTATTACTCCCATCCTCCAGCTCACTCCTTCAACACCTTTGTCCCCTCCACCTCTACACAAAACAAGAATCATTAATTACATCCCTACTCCCACACTCAATCCTTCCACCTGTTAAACCAATTTTGGCGCCAAAACTCAATTTAATGGCCAAGATGAATTCAAAGCCATCCAATGGCTGGGAAAGAAGTGGGAATCAATCAGAATAGAGAGAGAAAGAGATTGGGTATAAAGAGAAGGAAAGAGAAGCAAGCCAAAGAGGAGATTTTTAGTTTTAATTTTATCTTTTGTCGTTTTTCTTAGTACTAGCTTAGTTTAATTCAAAAGTTGTAAAATTTTATTCTTAAGTGTTAAACTCAGGTCACATTTCCAGTTTAATCAAGTTTTAATCATTAATTTCAAGTTTCATTCAGTTTCATGTTTATGTGCTTACTGTTAAAAATTCAAGTTTCCATTTCATAAACCCAAGCTTCATACAGCTTGTTTATCAGTTTTAATAAGCTTATATAAGCTTTTCATAACTTTTTACAAGCTTAAAGTCAAGTTTCAAACCACTTTGTATTCTGGTCAACAAAAGTCAACTGGGAGCTAAAATGGACATGGTGATGAAATGGGGTTGATGCAGATGTTGATTAGGGTTGGAAATAGCTTAGTTTAGTGATCTTGGGTTTTGGTTTTGGTCTGCACTTAAGCTGGATCCATGTGAGTGAACTTTTCACTTTCAAATTTCTAGCCAATTTTGCATTTTATGCCTGTCTATGAATCTGTGATCATGAGTAGTTTTAATCTGTTTCATTAAGTTGTTTTTAGGTCTTATAACTCAGTTTGATCAATTGTTTTAGCTGGTTAAGGGTTTAGCTTAGAGTTGATTGCAAAACAGTCAATTATAGGTGTGTTTGGAATTGCTGATTTAACTGTGTTCAAGGCTTGTTCATTGGTTAAAGTCTTTTGGTTTATGCTTGTGTAGTTTATATTAATTCTTATCTGTCTTAGATTGTGCCTGCAACATCTTGAAAGTCAAAATCCATCTCATTTGTCCTTAACAGGTTCACTGTTGGATTTTTGCAAAAACAAAATCTCATTTTGTGTTTAAATGTCATAGTTACAGCTTTCTCTAGCCTCATTTCATCCAATAACATCATAATCAGTCCATAAATCATGATCAAAGTTCAATATAGTCAACATTTAAGTTTTGTTAAAAAGTCAAAATCTTGAAAATTCAGTTTTTAGCCCAGCTGAGTTGAATTTTCCTTGACTCATCTTTGGGCCAAAATCAATATAACTTTTGGCTTTCAAAACTTCCCTTGGTCTATTTTATCATTGCCAATTTAGTGGATTTTTGTTAAATTTTTATAAGCTTAAAAAGAGCTTGTCAAAATGGTGGTAACTGCCCTGTGCAGGGCATTAAGCCTGCACAGGGAATTTGCAGGTTTTGCAGACCTTGCACAAGTCTCATTTGAGCTTGTCTAGGTATGTACTTTGGATTACTAAGTCTCACCCAGGTCTTCTTTAGGTTCCTTTATCTGTTTTCCAATTTCCAGCTTATCTAGTTGCTTATTTCTAAGCCCAAAGTTGGTACCCTCTCACTGTTTTTAGCTTAAAGCTCATTTCATCAAATCTGTTGTAATCAGCTTATCAGAGGTTATAGCTTGTTGATTATTGTTGCAATTGGTCATTTTGAGCATAGTGTAGCTTCTGTTTTGGTTTGGTGCTTTTTGGTGCCCATTTGCTTATTCAAGTGCTTATTTCAATAAGCACTTATACATCAGTTTCAATATCTTGCACATAAGCACTTGTTTTTCTATTTTTCCTACCTTCCTTATATTATTTTAGAGTTATCCTGAATTTTTCATATTTTTCCTGTCCTGTTTAGTATTTTTCTTAATTTAATTCAGTTTTTAAGCATTTTTAAATAGCTTTTAATACAAATAAATCAGAAAAAGCTTAAAAAAATATGTTTTCAATTTTCCTAGATTAAGATAAATATAAAAAGCCAAAAAAATATTTTTTCATAATTTTCTTAGTTTAAATAATATTTTCTAGCATTTTAATTAGTTTTAAATAGTTTTAAATCAATAATAAATACATAAAAAGTCTAAAAAATATATTTTCAGTTTTAAAATTAGTTTTATCATATTTTAGATTTTTCTAAGTCTTAATTTTATTTTTCTAGTCTTATGTCATATTTTCTTTTATTTTAGAGTATTATTAAATAGTTTAAAATAGTTTTTAATTAATAATAATTAATTAAATAGTTTTAAAAATAATTTTCCTTTTCTAATAATTTTCTTATATAATTAGGATTGTAAAAATGTATTTTTCATATTTTTAGGATTTATATTGTATAAGTTTCACTTTTTATTTTGTACGTTTACGTAATTTTATTTTTAAAAACGTACGTTTTAAGTTTTAAACGTTCATCATTTTAAATATAGTGATAGCGTTTATTTAATATATTTTATCTTTTTAATTTTCTTAATTTGCATTTAAGTCGCTTTATTTTATAAACTTTTTCAGTAGTGTAATTATCTATCCAATTCCTTGCTGATCACTATCCTTAGTGATCATTCTATCGTCTGATCAAGTGTTTGCGCACCATTGAGTCTCCGTGGGACTTAACGACCCGGGAATTCATTCTATTCTCCAGGACTTCATTGCATTTGTGTTTTAAGCAGTTTTAAGTCTGTTACGGTTGGCCATTCACAAGTGGCCAGCTTGTGTGATTAGACTTGACGGTTTAGCACAGATCAGCTTCACTCCTTTGCATGTTGTACGAGAATTGAGCAACGTCAAGGAGTTTGGCCCAATCATGTTGGTTGGCACTCACATAGTGCCGAAGATAGAGCTCCAGTAGTGCGTTTACCCTCTCCGTTTGCCCGTCAGTTTGGGGATGGAAACTCGTAGAGAAGTTCAAATCCGTTCCCATGATCTTGAACAACTCCGTCCAAAAGCGCCCCGTGAATCTTGGATCTCGATCACTAACGATCACATGTGGCACTCCCCAATACTTCACCACATTCTTAAAGAAAAGCTTAGCCGTCTGTTCCGCGCTAACATCCGGTGGTGCGGCAATGAAAGTTCCATACTTCGAAAATCGATCGACCACCACAATAATACTCCCATTTCCTTCCGACTTCGGCAAGCATGTGATAAAGTCCATGGAAACGCTTTCCCATGGTCCCTTGGGCGTCGGTAGAGGCTCCAACAGTCCTCCGGACTTCTTTTGCTCTATCTTGTCTTGTTGGCAAATAAGGCACGTTCGCACGAATGTCTCTACATCGTCTTCCATCCTTGGCCAATAATAAGTGCCTTTGACCAATGCCAACGTCCTCTTAATCCCCGGATGACCGGCCCACTTCGAATCATGACACTCTTTCAAGATTAACCGTCTAAGATCACCCCACTTAGGTACGTAAGATCTCCTTTGGTAAACAACATGTTTCCTTTAAGCCAAAATCTCCGAGTCTTTCCATCTCTTGCTAGGGCCACGAGCTTCTTGGCAAAAGGATCATGTTCCAATCCTTCCTTAATTCGGTCTTGGAGGAAGAATTGGGCTTGGGTGATTGCCGCAAACTCCGCCTTACGACTCAATGCATCGGCTACCACATTAGCCTTCCCCGGCTTGTACTCCAAGTGATAGTCGAACTCGGCTAGGAAGTCTTGCCACCGAGCTTGCTTGGGACTTAACTTCTTTTGGGTTTGAAAGTAGCTTGTAGCAACATTGTCCGTCTTGATCACGAATCTCGAACCCAACAAATAATGCCTCCAAGTCCGTAAGAAATGGACGATCGCCGTCATTTCTTTCTCTTTCACGGTGTACTTCCTTTCCGTCTCGTTTAGTTTCCGACTCTCGAATGCGATCGGGTGTCCTTCTTGCATTAGAACTCCTCCAATAGCAAAGTCCGATGCATCCGTGTGTAACTCGAAAGGCATAGTTACATCCGGTAGTCTCAACACCGGTTCTTCCGTAACCGCTTTCTTCAAACTCTCGAACGCCGCTTGGCACTTTTCGTCCCAATTCCAAGCTTTGTTCTTCTTCAATAGGTCCGTCAAGGGAGATGCTATTGCCGAGTACCCCTTGATAAACCTTCGATAATAGTTCACCAAGCCAAGAAAAGATCGTAACTCCATTACCTTGGTTGGTGGTTCCCACTCTTGGATAGCTTTTACTTTTGCACCGTCCATCATCAATCCACCGTCTTTGATCTTGTGTCCCAAGAACTCGACTTCGTCTTGGGCGAAAGAGCATTTCTCCAAATTCACATAAAGTTCGTTGTCTCGTAAAACTTGGAACACCTGTTTCAAATGTAAGACATGCTCCTCCAAGGTATGACTATAAACGACGATATCATCCAAGTATACCACCACAAATTTATCAAGAAACGGGTGAAATAGCTTATTCATGAGGGTGCAAAATGTAGCGGGAGCATTAGTCAAGCCAAAAGGCATTACTAAGAATTCGTAAGATCCATACCTCGTAACACATGTCGTTTTAGCTTCGTCTCCCTCCACTATCCCTACTTGGTAGTACCCCGACCTCAAGTCTAACTTGGAGAAGTATCTCGCCTTTCCAAGTTGATCAAACAAATCCGCAATGAGAGGAATCGGGTACTTGTTCTTGATCGTTACCTTATTAAGTGCCCGGTAATCTATGCACATTCGTAAGGATCCGTCCTTCTTCCTTTGAAATAGCACCGGTGCACCATACGGGGCTTTCGAGGGTCGAACATAGCCCGCATCCAAAAGATCCTTGAGTTGTTTACGCAACTCCTCCAACTCGGGTGGTGGCATTCGGTAAGGGGATTTGGCGGGTGGCTTGGAACCCGGTTCCAACTCGATGGTATGATCCACCTCCCTCCTAGGTGGTAGTCTCTTAGGCAACTCCTTGGGCATCACGTCCTTGAACTCATCAAGAACTCTTTCGATCTCTTTCGGTATCTCCACTTTGCCCGACTCGCCATCCGGCTCTAGCCTTGTTACCGCCAAATAGCAAGGCTCGCTCTTGTTGTACCCTTTCTTGAATTGCATGGCCGAAAGGGTCTTCACTCCATACTTAGAATCCCGTTCCGTGCTAACCATGCAAGTCTTTCCACCATCTAGGATACATAAAGAATTAGCAAATGGCATAGGGAAAGCTCGTACCTTATCGAGGAACTCCAACCCAAGAACCACATCGAAATCATCCATCGGGACCACCGACAAGTCAACCGTCCCTTCCCATTCTCCAATCTTGGCTCGTACATCCTTGGCCACTCCTTCCATAGGCTTGGCCTTCGAGTTTACCGGTTTGAACGTTCCATTCCCTTTCGTAGTGCTAATCCTTAGCCGCTTGGCTTCATCAACCGACACGAAATTATGAGTGGCACCGGAATCAACTAGAGCACGTACCTTAGTCCCATTGATGGTTGCTTCTACGAATTGCAATCCCTTCCCTACAACTTTTGGCACCTCCGTCTTGGCCTTGATTGCATTTAGAATCCTCATCGAGCTCATGCATCCACCATCACTTGGGCCTTCGTCTTCATGAACCATCATTCCATTAAGGCTTGCTTTCTTGGGGCAATCTCGAGCTCTATGAGGTCCGTCACATATGAAGCATCCACCACTCTTGAAGGCCGTCTTTATTTCCTTGTTCTTTCCGGTGGGTGGTTTGCGTGTATTATCAGGCTTTACTTGAGCGACTTTCTCTCCCCCACCTTTCTCATGGCTCACCTTTCGATCCTTCGGCTTCGATGTTTCCCTTCTCGTATTAAAGTCAATCAAGCCTTCGGCATGGGCGATAGCCGTAGCAAGGTCTTGAACTCCACGTCTCTCTAACTCCGTCTTAGCCCATCCTTGCAAACCATCGAGGAAATAAAAGAGAGAGTCTTGTTCGGAAAGATCCGGAATCTCCAAGGTTAGTGTAGTAAATTCCTTAACGTAATCCCGGATCGTTCCGGAATGCTTAAGATTACGAAGCCGACTCTTTGCTTCGTTCTTAGCATTCTCGGGGTAAAATTGTTTCTTAAGTTCCGCAACAAAATCAGCCCAAGTATCGATAGTACACGTACCTCGCTCGATATCTCCATATCGACGTCTCCACCATAACGCCGCGGTATCCTTCAAGTATCGGGTCGCCATCTTGATCTTGATATCATGATCCGTAATGTTGACGCCCTCCAAGTATTGCTCCATCTCCCATAGGAAATCATCAACCGCCCTAGCTTCCCGCCTTCCCACGAACGGTGATGGTTTTGGAACATCAATCTTCGGAGCATTATTACCAACGTTTCCACCTCCGTTAGCCATGGATCGCTTGCATAGCACTACATTGGCTTGCAAGTCTTCGATGGTCTTCTCAATGTTGGAGATTTTGCCTACGAACAACTCTTTTAGACCATTGATTTCACGCTTAAATTCGCCACTAAGTGTATTGATGACCTCCCGAAAGTCATCCTTCATGGTCATAAACTCGGTGTCTAGACCATCCAAGCCCTCAACTTGGGTCTTCAACTCCGACACGGATGTCTCAACACCCGCCAATCTCTTATCAAAGCTCGACATAATGTCCTTAGACACACCTCTCTTCTCCGGGTCTTGACGCTTATCATCGCGACCTTGCCTCTCGTCAATGACCGCACTTCCACTAGCACCAATCTTCTCGGTCTCGTTTGCCATCGCCTTGAATCAACGCTCGCTCTGATACCACTTGTACAAGGTCTCCCGTGCGGCACTTAGTCTCGACTAAGCTCAGCCTTGCTCGAATACTCAACGATGTATGCAACGAAAGTAAACTTCAAAGAGAGGAACAAGTGGAATGTAAAGAACACTTTGTATTACTAGAGAGCTTTACAAGTTTTAATTACAAGAGAACTTCTTGGATGCCATCTACAAATGAGGCTACTCCTATTTATACTAGTCTATACAAGTTTCTACACTATTCTTTGGGAAGCTTCTAGCTTATGAGATTTCCATAAGCTTCTAGTAAGTTTCTAGAACTTCCACCTATTCTAACATCTTCCAAAAGCTTCCAAGATTATCCACCATCTTCCATGGGTTTCTAAACTTTTCCAAGCTTATCCAAGATCTTTCATGAGAAGTGTAGAATAATCCGGAATCCCGAGCATACTTGTAAAAGATAGGCGGGTCGTGACATTAAGGTTATTAAGATTAATTGTTCGGTTATGTACAACGGTGAATGAGACCTTAGTTATGTTTATGAAAATAGGGAAGAGATCTAGTGAAAAGAGAAAATAAAATGAGAAGAGTGTGAAATATTTTTCGCCACACATTTCAAATAAAAAAAAAAATTTAAGGAGAGATACATTTATTTTTGTAGGTGCATTTAAAATGTGCGGTTGTGGTTTATTCTCATCTTTTTTCATTTCAATTTTAATTCTCGTTTAATCTTTACTCTTTCAAAGTATTTTTGTTACATTTAGATATTTTCGATAATATGAGTTCATAAGTATACAGGATCTGATTTGTTATCTTAACATTAATTAGCATTCACACAGCTAATCATCTAGAATGCTTTCATGTTTCTAATTTGCAAAGAAAATATTAGCATATCAATGCATGCATCTTTATGATGTTTTATAATATAAATATTAAGATATCAATGCATGCATCTTTTATCATGTTTTAATATATGTTAATCAAGCTAATACACATAAATAAAGTCATAAATAATTCTATTTTATGCAATATACAAACCTGGACAAAATAACATACAATGATCGTCCTTGTTACTAACGCAAAAACTCAATATTAGTATCAAATCTAAAGTGAATGTTACCTCGAGCAGTAATTGAACTAAAACGTACAAGCAATGCTATCTACAAAGTCTGCTCATGCTTCCTAATCGATATCTCCCTCACTCTTGATGGTTAGGCTGGCCACAGTCGACTGAAAAAAGTCGATCACGAACCATGGGCGACGGATATTAATATTGGTGACTTCGAGTGTGGGTAAAAAAAAATATTGGTCGAAGGTGATTATTTTGCATCTATCGGTCTAAATAACAACCGATTGTGAGACACACAAAACTCAAAAAAAACTTACTGTTTGCATATTTAAAAAAAAAAAAAAAAAAAAAAAAAAAAAAAAACTTTAAAAAAAAAAAAACTTAACCACTTTAAAATCTTATAAATACCAACCTCAAACACACTTCTAAATACACGATTTTAAACACAATTCAAACAACTTTCCATCCATATTCATCATGTCAAAACAAATACTCCCACATCAAAAAACCGTCGATCCCGACTACCCCAAAATGCCCCGAATTTGAATTTCTCGCCGGAAAACAACTTCGAATTAACCGGCAGAACACCACCACAAAATCAACGTATTCGGTTTCGTGCACCCGCTTTTAAATAACCAACACGACTACAACAACTGAATCAAAATCAAAACTCATTTAGCGTTAATCGTCCATTTATCCCACCGTATCGTTCTATTACAGATTTTCACCAAGAACCAAGCTGGTCTTCGTATTATCCTAACATGGATTTCTCGCAGTCTTCTCAAACGTATCAAACGTATTCCCCGATTCGTAGTATTAATCCTGATATGGATTTGGAGGATTATATGGCAGACTATCCGACTCAACAATACTCGACCCAAACTATCCGAGTCAAGATGCTTCGATGGGGCAAGGTTCGGGTCACGGTTCGTACCACGGTTTCATGCCTGTTGAAGACGATGACAATGTCGAAGACGTCACCCATAAAACCAAAGAAGCCTTCCAGACGTGCTACAAAGGCGAAGGACAAAGGCAAAAAGACCGAACCAGCCAAAAAGAACGAACCATGGACAAAGGCGGAAGAGATCGCGCTTTGTATAGCTTGGGTTTATGTGTCGGAAAATTCCAAGAGAGGAAACGTTATCAACAGGCACCGCTTTTAGTTGGAGGTGTTAGAGTACTTTGAAAAGGAAACTGGTTCGCAAAGAACGCACGACTCGATCACGACCAAATGGAAGAATAGGATTCGTAATAGGGTTGGGAATTTTTGTGTTATTATGGATAATATCAAGGAAAATCATGGAAGTGGTGAGCATGATGCAGACGATAAAGAAAAAGCTCTTAGAAAATACCGTGTGATTTACAGTCATGATTTTACATTGGAGGATTGTTGGAGAATTTTGAGGGGTCATAATGCTTGGAAGAATTGTGAGATGCCTGCTTTCAGAATGAATAGTCGAAAGAAATCAAATGGTTCTACAACTACCTCGGGGTCAACAAAAGGTCCTTTGAATTTCCAAAACGTGGATGATTCTGATGATGAGGAAGAGACTAGAGAATCACGACCAGAAGGTCGTGACGCAGCTAGGAAGAAACCATCCTCCTCCTCTCGCGATCCACCAGAATTACTTGTTACTTCGTTAGCCAAAACCTTTTTCAAGTTCAAGCCGTCAAAATCGGAAAAAAAAATAGGGGTATAGAAGATGCATACATAAAGTTGAGGGAAAAAGAGCTGGAGATGAAAAGAGAGAAAATTGAGCTCCAAAAACAGGAAATGGCATTAATGGCCCAATCAACCCGGTAGCAAGACTTAATTTTCTACAATACACCAATCGAACCAAGTTTGCCCCCACGACAACTACAAGAACTGATGAATATTAAGGCAACAATCAAGGCACACACTACAACTTAGATTATTGGTTTAAGTATTTAATTAGTATTGTAATGTTTGAGTTTTATTAGTTTAAGTTTTTAATGTTATTTGAATAACTTACGTAATATTTTTAATGTTTATTTGAATTTAGTATTGTAATGTTTTTATTTTTAATGAATTTTAAATTTGTTATTTAAAATGTTTGAATTAAAAAACAAAAAAATAATAAAAAAAAAACAAAAGTACAAAAAAAAAACAAAAAACAAAAAAAATTCGGTCATCGATTGTGGCAACTTGGTCGTGTCTGGTTATCGGAGAGAGAAAGCTGATGTGGCAGGGGATTACCCAGGTCACGATTTTGCATAGCCTTAGTGTTTATTTGAACTTAACACTTTAATGATGCCTTTTGAAACCTTAGGCTCGACCCAGTCGTGACTCAGCATAACCCTACCACATCAGTTTTCTCTCTCCGATGACCAGACACGACCAAATTGCCCCTGTCGGTGACTGGGGTTTTTTTTTTTTTTTTTTTTTTTTTAATTCAAATATTTTAAACAACAAATTTAAAATTCATTAAAAACAAAAACATTACATAAATTATTCAAATAAACATGAAAAACATTACGTAAATTATTCAAATAACATTAAAAACATTACAAAAATTCTTTCGTTGAACTGCGGGTTTTCGGAGAAGTATGCCGCCATTAAACGATTATGAGCACCCTCATGATCCCTACGTATGTACCTTCATCGAACTTTTAGCTGTGATGCTTTGTACGCGTTCCAAGCAAACTCCGTAAACTTACTCATAACTTCATCATCTTCGGAAGACGAAGAACCAAATAATAGTTCGTAAGACATAATTAAAAGAATGTGTTTGAAGGTATTGATAGAAATGTTGTTTGAAATTGTGTGTTTAGAAGTGTGTTTGAGGTTGGTATTTATAAGGTTGTAAGTGGTAGTTTTTTTTTTTTTTTTTTTTACCAAATGGATAGTTTTATTTGAATTGTGTGTGTATAAACAATCGGTCGTTATTTAGCCCGATTTCTCGAAAGCACAAACCCTCGACCGATTGTGTCTTTTTGCCCACAATGGGGATGACCTCGACCTATAGGGAAGACCGATCGAGTGTGGTTAGCCTTATGCTTAGTATTCTTGGACGTGACACTTGATAAGCCATATACTTCAATCTCAAAACACAGATTATCAATAGGCACAAACCCGCAACTTAACTACAAAAAACATTTTGAGTTTTTTCAGTTTGATCCAAAATATAAACAAATAACCCGTAAGTACATGCGTATTGTAATTTTCTTTCTCCAGCAATTTTATACTCGATTTTTTTACTAATGTTGACCAAAATAATTCAATTTTGACTTTTTAATAGCCGATCGCATTGCTCGATTTTGTCTACGTGTCAAAATTAAGCAATTTGATTGGTCCAAATTTGTTTCCTACAAAATTGTTTTGGCAAAATTACTTCGAAATAATGTAATTATTTTATGAGGAGAGTTATTTTACATACCAAACTTTTCTCACATACCAAGGGACTCATCTCCACCATCAATTTAAAAAGAAATCAATGACTGAGATTAAAAACATTTTATTATTTCACATATTTTTTATAATTTAAATATTTCTTAAACCGTTAATCGTTAAGTGAAAATATTTACACCGTCGCGACGAACATTTAATTATTTTTCTATAGACAGGCACTTAGATATACTTTCGAAAAAAGAAAAAAAAAATCGTTTTTTTCACGTTTTTTTATTTTTTTTGCGTTACTGAAATTTGCATAAAAAAATCATATATGATAAAACACTAAATTGAATACCACATGTGATATTAGTGTTAAATCATATATGATATGTAATATCATATGTGATATTACACTAATATCACATGTGATATTACATATCATATATGATATTACACTAATATCACATGTGATATTACATATCATATATGATATTACACTCTAATTTCAATATCACATGTGATATTACTCTAATATCACATGTGATATTGAAATTAGTGTTTTATCATATATGATTTTTTAATGCAAATTTCAGTAACGTAAAAAAAACGAAAAAAACTTAAAAAAAAAACGTGAAAAATACGAAAAAAAAAATTGTCGAAAGTATATTAAAGTGCCTATCTATAGAAATATAATTAAATGCTCGTCGCAATGATATATTTTTTTTCGCTTAACGATTAACGGTTTGAAAGATATTAACATTTGAAAAAAAATGATGAAAGTGGGTTTTTTAAATTGTTGAGATTAATTTCATCCATTAGATCAAATAAAAATGGAGGGTGAAGATTGATCCCTTGGTATGTAAATAATCTTTTGTCCTCAAATGATCTTAAATCTTATTTTATTATATAAAAGATTGATTTAAGATCATTTGAGGACAAAAGATCTTTTACATACCAAGGGATCAATCTCCACCCTTCATTTTTATAAGATATAATGGATGAGATTAATCCTAACAATTAAAAAAATCCACTTTCATCCTTTTTTTTCAAATATAAATATCTTTCAAACCGTTAATCGTTAAGCGAAAAAAAATATACCATTACGACGAGCATTTAGTTATCTTTCTATAGATAGGCACTTTAATATACTTTCGACAAAAAAAAAATTCGCGTTTTTCACCTTTTTTTTTTAAGTTTTTTTCGTTTTTTTACGTTATTGAAATTTTGCATGAAAAAATCATATATGATTTAACACTAATTTGAATACCACATGTGATATTAGTGTTAAATCATATATGATATGTATATGATATGTGATTTAACACTAGTATCACATATGATATTACATATCATATGTGATTTAACACTAATATCACATATGATCTTCATATTAGTGTTATATCATATATGATATTTCATGCAACTTCCAGTTTCGAAGAAAAATGAAGAAAAAAAAACGAAAAAACGTGAAAAAAAAGATTTTTTTTTCTTTTTTCGAAAGTATATCAAAGTGCCCGTCTATAAAAAGATAATTAAATGCTCGTCGCGATGGTGTGATTATTTTTTTCTTAACGATTAACGGTTTAAGAGATATTTAAATTATAAAAAATAGGTGAAATAATAAAATGCTTTTAATCTCAGCTATTGATTTTATTTTTAGATGGATGGTAAAGATGAGTTCGTTGGTATGTAAGAAAAGTTTGGTATGTAAAATAACTCTCATCTAAAAGATTTGGGTTTATACCCACACGTTGTCGGGTAAAACAAACCTTATAGGGTTAGAAAAGTTATAGTCGCAATCTTATACTATATCCGCTACCCTATTCCATTTAGCTATAGCTATTTTATATCAAGTTATCAACTTATCGATTGTATAATTTAATTAGTGACAAAAAACGAGGTGGTTATATTTTTTGCAGTCTCGATACGATCAACAACCTCCATTAGATATGTTCAAGTTCTGGTACTTTTTTTATGTTGTTTATGTTGAGTTTATAATACATGACATAAAATAAAACATGTAGACATCAAGAGTACACAGCGAAAGACTAAAGATCATAACAAATAAATAATTAACTGAAAGTATGTGTAACGTACCTCTTGCGAATGTCAGATCCTTTGAGCAAAACAAAGAAGTGGTTTGAAGAGTTGTCCCTTACCGTTCTACAACTCAAACCAATTGGTGTAAGAATAGTGTCTTACTACCACGTTCTTGTACACACGAATTAACCAACGAATCAAGCGATTGCTAGATCTAACACAAGTCCTCGTTTTAAGGAAAAACGAAACCAAACTCCCTAACAATGGGGTGTTCGGCCGAATAGGGACAAGAGAGAGGAGAGGAGAGATCTAGGGTTAATTCAATGCACAAAGTTATGAAAAACCCTAGAACCTAGCCTTGTTTATATAGTAGATAGAAAACTTTGGGAACAAGTTATGGATTAGGGCTTGGGAAACCCCCTTGGCCGGCCATGAAGAAGGCCCAAGGAAAAACCCATAACTTTTCACTTTCAAGATTTTCCATTACTAGTCCTTCTCTTTTCATTTAACGGTCGTTAGTCATTTTTCCGTTAAATACTTAACGATCGTTAACCGGACTTAATGTGCAATAATTAATCGTAAACATAAACATTAATTATTAACTTTAATTCTCATTCGCTAATGTGTGCAATCCCGTGGTCACGAGTTCGAATCCGGACATTCACATGTTTGTAAATATATACATTTCCAACAGCTCCCACTTGGATATGTTTACAAAACGTGAAATGGCATTGGTTAGCGTCTAGCAACACGCCAATGCCCCCGGTACAACTCGTGTATGATTTTCTGGAGAAAACCAAGTTTTGATGATTCATCATCATATTCATCCCTTTGTTTCTAATACCATGTTAATAAGAATATGGATCTCACTCATTTCTTAATTAACTATTTTGTTTCTCGCTTTATACGTGATTGATTAAGATTACCAATTCTTCTGAACAAATTCCAGAAGACCTTGGGCATGGCCATGCAAACATCTTAACAACCCTACGAGGGCCCCAACAGTATTATACTTCAAAATAAATTTGAAGGAAACAAATCCCATTTCGACTACAAGCAGGATTCATAAATTTCGCAACACTTCTGAAAACAACCCTTATAACTACCAGTTACGTATAGCGTTAGATTGCTTCACAAAAATGCACTACATCCATGACATATCTCTGGAATCTCAAGTCAGAGGATAAATATCCATGATATACTTAATGACAAAGATCCATAAAGTATCATCATGTGAGTGGGATAAGTCCTATACTCAATTCATTGAATATCATCTGAAATTAGTCATGCTACGCATCAATATACTTTCAAGTATATTCTAACTAATACTCAGATTTGTCTTAATTCAATATCATTCCCATGTTATTGATTGACAACGGACTATTTAGAATAACTTAAGTTATTCAATGATTTAAACATGCAAATACAGGACACAATATTATAAATGAAATTAAACGTATACTGTACTTTAATTCATTATAAATAATAATTGTTTAACATCCTTTATCCAAATACTAAATAGATCAATGCATGATAATTCTTAGTTAATGAATTTTGCCTCAAGTCATGATAATCATACTTGTTGACAAGGCATAATTTCAATTAACTTTGATCTATAGGAATTTTGAGAATACTTATTTCAAGAATTCAACAAGTGAATTTCTTGTATGTGTTTACACATATCTTGATATTGTCATATCATTCCATAAGGTGCGTGATAACCTGAACTACCCTTTTATGACAATCATCTTTCAAAACTTTAAAGTTTTAAAGTATTCTTTATTCTTTAATGTATAATGCAACTATGCTCTTAGTTGAGCATAACTAGTCAACATGGTCATCATTAAGGATACCATGACTAGAATTGAGTGTCATCTCAATTATACCAGCATCATTGTGTACAACAATATGCTCTTTAAACATCCGTAAACTTCGAACAGTTATAGTGTAATGTTGGTGCCTACCAAAACTCAAGTTTGTTTGCAATGACAATTATGAAATAATTGCCATATTTTCATCCATAGAATCTAGGAGCATCTTCAGACTGTGGAATGTGATTCTAAATCCAAACATATTTCTTTTTAAAATATTTATTACACTAACAACTTTCAATGTTGTCAAATCATCTTGTAATCAAGCAACAATCTTAAAACATGATGTACATGATGAATCTTCAAGTTAGACTTTAAGATCTCATTATATATCCATCATGTTCTATAAGACTCATTTATTTACCGCATATGTTTAAAATAATAAACATATATTCCAAGGTTATATATCTTATTTCCAAATCTTACAAACGAAGTTTCATTCCCAATTAAAACTTAATTTATGTGGAATGTAGTTGCCCATACAACATATAAGATTTAAGAAAATAAAAATAATACTCCCACTAGCTTTCAGGAATACTTATGAGCTATCTTATTTTAATTTATTAAATCAAACATGGATTTAATATTAAACATAAAAATCATCTCATAGATGCATGCATATATCCATTCATGAATTCTTGCAGTCTGTACATATTCAAAGATTATTTGAATTCATAAAACTCCTTTGCATTACTTATCGTCCTCGCAAAAGTAATTCCAAAACAAAGAGTTTTGATATTCATTGTCAAAATTTCACATCAATGAAACTAAGTATGACAATTATAATCTTTATACTTCTATTTAATGTATCTAGTAAAGAATATTCAATCATAGTTAATTGCTTAAGTATGATTAATATTATTATCACTAGACATGCATTAAATACGTGTACAATATTGTCCATATGGTTTCTACACAAAGATTTAAACCACTAGGGTTTTCATCCTTTGAAGAAAATCATCTTCATTTAGATAAACCAAGTATCTAAAATTGATTATCTTTATGGACAACATCTCAACATTCATAGTATGATTGATTTACCACAATTTAACATTTGGTAAATTCATCATTATGATTATCAGGCTTACCATGATCATGTAACTCATATTTCTCAGCATATTAAATATCTGAGATATCCTTACGGATCTATGAATGACAATTCCATCATATTGAGGTCTATCATATACATGTTTAACCTCATCATGATATTTGCTAGTTCATTTTAGAATATTATGTATTTGTAATTCAATCTTTCAAGATCTAAACAAAACTCCCACTTGCTTTTAACAATTTAAAGATTACCTTTAAATAGTTTAGCAAGTAGAGCAACAATACATTGTTCTCTTTTGGGATATTACAAAAAACATGGACAGTTCCTGACATTAGTTTGTTACAACTCACTTTACAAGTAGTTTAACAAATTCAGAACTTCATTATAAGACTTAATGTGATTCATCACATTCCATAAACAAATGGTGTCTTATCAATCTTCTAGGTTGGAGTCTTATTGAGTATATTCAATCTATACTCAATGTTCTAACCTTGATAACATGTGGAAGAAACTATAGTTATCTTGAATCAAACAATGTCAATAGATTTTGATTCTTCTAACTGAACATACCATAAAACTATGGTATTTCTTTAGAATTAATATTGTAAGATTAATCTAACAATATTTAAGATAACCATCTACTCTTTGGTTTATCATATTTACCAACAAAGTAAAACTTAATGGTACAATAGAATTACCAAGTCAATTGCATGTATTATAACACAAGTATTCTTGACCAAGTCAAAAGACATAACAGTTATAATCCCACTATACGTTATAAGTCATTGATCAACTCATTGACTTCATGCATATGTCTTAAAACATAGCAAGTTAACGTCTTACTTTATATTATAAGTCTTGTATTAAAAGACTTCATGTTTGTGACTTTACAAAATCATAAACATTTATAATTAAAGTAATTATGAACACCACCTCAGGTTTCAATTAATATTTCAAGTTAATATTTACTACATATATTTAAGTCATTCAACGAATACTTAAATTCAAAGTAGTATTAGATTACTTCATTTAATTATGTCATTCCATGAAAAGTTCAACGTAAGAAACTGCAAAATCATCCATGCTCGTTCTCACGACACGTGGATATTTTACCTTGGCCTATAATCTAGTTCACGTTCTCACGTAACATAAATTGCAACAACAAGTGTTTCTTAAATATTGAATGACATAAATATTTAAAATAAAGTAGTCTTTGTTATCATCTTGACACATATTCTTAATAGGGCAATTATATACATTTAAATGTATAATTCCTATTAGAACGTTACTCTCTTACCTTGCGGTCAAGAGAATCCATTTAAATCATATTTATATGTGTTGTACCTTGCACACAATAAAGATTTCTCCCACTTGTGCATGGAACAACATCATGTAGCAGATAAACAACACGATACACGTTCGTTTATTTGATTAATATGATTTGTGTCATAGATATAACAATTAGATGTAGAACTATATTGTTTAGTAAGGAAACGTACACGACTATCCTTAAAAACATAAATGTCTACAATTGGAAAGTAATTATCTTTGAAGATAATCTGGGTTACTACACAGGAAATAAAGCTTGTAGCTTCCACTGAATTAAAAATCAATAAAATAACTTCTTATTCAGTAATGCAACACAAATGCTCCCACTTAATCTGACAACATTGTAAGTGTTGCATAACCAGTGAAAATAACTTGCTTGCTTTTTACTTTCCTACAACTTTGAAGAACCATACGTAATCATTACTTAGGTACTAAAAGGTGTATTCTACTCTGTGAATGATGGGTTATCCATCAATGTTATTAACTTGAAAAATTGGGTATGCAATTTCTTCCATAACAGGCCTACCATGCCCATAATGGTATGTAGCACCTTTAAAGGTTAAAGCAAAACAACTAGATAAATAAAGCTAGTTTGCCTTTTACCAATTTTCGCGGTAATTAGTCTAGCTTTTAATTTAGTAACTCATATACATGTTTTCCACTTAACCAACATTCATGTTTGTTACAAAAGGATTCATTCACCAAATGAGGGTAATGAAATCTTTATGAAAAATAAGATGTGCAATTCATTGCTATGAGTTACATTAGAATTTAGACAATTCAAATGTTCCTATTATACATTTCTCATTCATGAAAAGGAATAAGATTGAGTCTCATGCTTCTCCCATGGAAAAGAGACTTCGTTTATCTTTTCGGTAAATTATTCTCGATCAAACATTTGTTTGAAAGCAGAATGGTTCAATTTACTGATCAAAGACTAAACCTCGTTTACGGTTAAATGTTGCATTTATACATTCAAAAGAATTACAAAATTCAATTTTAGTATTTTCGATAATTAACCTTTTCAAGAAAATTAATTACCCATGGTTCATAAGTATATAACCATTTAATTTTCACTGAAAAACTAGGATCCAAATTGACATAGTTTCATCACATCAGTTGATCTGCTAGTAATGAAATTATTCAAGATGGTACGAGTCGAACCTCAATTGCCAATTTTCAAATTGCAATTCCTAGATTTATGGGATTTACATCTAGCCAATTTCAATTGCCATGTAAACATGTTTTATCCCCATCTTATGCCTTGAGTTGTCAGTTCTCACTACAAAGCTCAATTAAGTTATCCAACTTAAGAAACTGCAAAATCATCCATGCCCGTTCTCACGTCACGTGGATATTTTACCCTTTGATTACTATCTAAATCACGTTCTCACGCAAATAAAAGGTAATCTCAGGTGTTTCCGTTTCGTTGGATGGCATACAACTTAAATTAAGGGTAATAGTTTTGATGTCAAATCAAATATGTACAAAGATGTCATGCATTCATCTTCGTAGCATAGGTTTTTATTAAAACATTTATATCTTGTTTTAATGTATAAGCTTTTCATCATCAAACTTTAATTGAGGTATTGGATTCACCAATCAAGGAATTTAGTGTTAATTATCATCCATTATACCGTACTTTTGCATAAGTGTAAACATTTAGTGTTTCGGATAATTACCACCGAAGTGGCACATGGAATTAAAACTAATTCGCCCTTAAGATGAGCTTGCACATTTAATGGCTTACTAAGTAGCTCCATTCGAACTTACAGGGGGCAGAGGACCAGGTAAGCGCTAAAACATAACCTTAGACATCCTTTCAGTGTGACTGTGCGCACTTCTTTATTAACCCCTTTATAGTTCATTCTTATGGGTGAGCCGTTCAGACCATTTGTGCCAAAGTCACCAATCAATTAAACGATTATGATTACTATTCTTAAAAAATACATGTTTCACCATTGTTTAGGTCAGTTTATTTTTTTTGTAAAAATACCCTTGTTACACATAACAAACAAGCAAGTATTTGTAAAAATAAACAAATAAACAATGAATGCATAACAAATAAAAGTCATGCATATCAAATAGCCACATGCAAACATTTTTTATACATCCTATTAATAACCAATTCTAGATCTGTCAATATGCATATATTTAATTAAGACTTTCACCCGTTTTCATCTATGTACAAGGTGAGCCACATGCATCAATTCATCGATTGCGTAAGTCAAAATTAAATACATACCACATAGCACATAATTTATTAAAATAATAATAATTGAGGTCTTCCTCAATTTTAGATCTATCATAATTTAGTGTATATCACTTAAACAAGAAACATACAATAAAAGCAGATCCATGATAAAACATGCAGATAATTATCATGGACATAAAATTACACTTAACAATTAATGCAATTAAACAGAGTTACGCATATACACATAAAGTTACATGCATCTTAGGGTTTTTAATTCAATTAAAACTTTAGTTTACAAAACCCTAATTAGGGCACCAAAATAAACGCCCCCCCTAAAAAATTAGGGTTTAGGTTTTGCAAACCCTAGATCTACGTATACAAATAATAACACAACATGTTTATTTTATTTATGTGTTTCAGTAATTAATTACTTGTTATACAAGGCTCGTGATGCCACTGTTGAGTTTATAATACATGACATAAAATAAAACATGTAGACATCAAGAGTACACAGCTGAAGACTAAAGATCATAACAAATAAATAATTAACTGAAAGTATGCGTAACGTACCTCTTGCGAATGTCAGATCCTTTGAGCAAAACAAAGAAGTGGTTTGAAGAGTTGTCCCTTATCGTTCTACAACTCAAACCAATTGGTGTAAGAATAGTGTCTTACTACCACGTTCTTGTACACACGAATTAACCAACGAATCAAGCGATTGCTAGATCTAACACAAGTCCTCGTTTTAAGGAAAAACGAAACCAAACTCCCTAACAATGGGGTGTTCGGTCGAATAGGGACAAGAGAGAGGAGAGGAGAGATCTAGGGTTAATTCAATGCACAAAGTTATGAAAAACCCTAGAACCTAGCCTTGTTTATATAGTAGATAGAAAACTTTGGGAACAAGTTATGAATTAGGGCTTGGGAAACCCCCTTGGCCGGCCATGAAGAAGGCCCAAGGAAAAACCCATAACTTTTCACTTTCAAGATTTTCCATTACTAGTCATTCTCTTTTCATTTAACGGTCGATAGTCATTTTTCCGTTAAATACTTAACGATCGTTAACCGGACTTAATGTGCAATAATTAATCGTAAACATAAACATTAATTATTAACTTTAATTCTCATTCGCTAATGTGTGCAATCCCGTGGTCACGAGTTCGAATCCGGACATTCACATGTTTGTAAATATATACATTTCCAACAGTTTGATATCATGATTTTAATTCAATCTTCTAATGTAGGATTTATGTGATAAATGGATTTAATTATTTACGTATTTACTGATTGTTAGTAGTGTGTTACAAGGTTTATTGCCTTATTGGATTGTAATTCTAAGCATTGTAGATATCCTAAAAGTTTATATACTTTTTTTTCTTTTCTTTAAAAGCATGCTAGTTAAGGTCCAAATGTCCTAATGATATTTAACTGTCTATCATTTTATTTTTTCTTAATGATTGATTAGGCGAAACATGTAGTAACTTTAAATTAGTAGCATTGTCGTTGACTGCCATTTGTTGTGATTTGATATAGCATTGGGTAACAAAAAAATCATGCATTCTGTGTACCGTAACAAGTTTATATTCTAAGATGTGTGAATGCAGAAGAAACATGTGACAGTGACGTTGAGCGCATAATTATGCATTATGTGATGTAATGTTCACTACCGTTAAGCTTAAACTAAGTAAATCTTTAGTTTTGCTGGTAAACTATCTCATATTTTTAAGTCTTGCCTCACTCTTTATGTTTTATGACAATGCACGTATTTTTTTAATAATGTTTCTGACTCTTTTGTTTCTTCATTCCTTGAGACTGAGATGACTAACCGATATTCACACGACTGCTAAATGTATATGGTGGACTTGCTGCTTACTCTCAGGGGTTCCCAAGAACAAAACACGGAACAAAGGCCACAAGAAGCTTCTACAAGCTCATGGTATTCTCTATTTGTAGCTAGCTCAATGAGTTCTTCTCAGCCAGCAACACCTAATAGCAGCAGCAATTATAACATTTTTACACAAAGACCTGGGGACAACGCGTTAGCTAGTGTTTCACCTGCAGAGACTACTGGCATAATTGTTGATCTACAAGACAAAAGGTAACATATTTAGGTACAATGATCTGAATGAATCATTAGATAAAGATATTTTGTTAGTATGTTCATTATATATGGTCACTGTATATGTAATTGCGATGTTTTTGCTGGTGTAGTGTTGATGAGCTAAACAAGCTTTCGTCAGACAAGGAGGCATATCAAGAATTCTTGCTTTCGATTGACCCTGTCAAAACATCCAATAATGTAACGCTGTTCTTTATCTCCTATCGTTAGATGTGGTCCGTTGGGGCAATTGTCTCTTGCTAATATTTCGTTTGTTTGTGTTCATCTTTCATTTTCATTTGTTAATGGAACAGTTAAGAGATGATCTTCGGAATGAAACTTTGCAGCTTGCTAGTAAGTTTCTGACTTTGTCAATTCCTAGAAAAAAGTGTAGCAATAAATTTTCCAATAGTTTTATGAAATGGTTGTTTTGCAGGAGAAAATTTGGCAAAAGAATCGTGTATGACTGAACTAAGGAACCAGGTGAGTTTCAAGTTTTCTTTATAGGATTATGAAACAAACAAAAGGGTTAAGCTGTTCTGTTATGGACAGTGCATGATCATAAGGACTACAGAATTGGCAACGGCTCAAGAGAAGCTAAATGACCTCAACAAGCAAAAAACAGAAATTATTAAACCTTACTCGCTAGCCTCCTCCCTACACAAAATTCAAGGTAAATACTAGAGGTCGCAAAATAGGTGGGTCTGGCGAATTGGTGTGCGGGTCAAAACCGGGTAACCTTTGGGTCTTAACTCTTAACAGGTTGGGTCATCCCTAAACATTATTCTCCTGAATATGTAATTTCATTTATCTAAAGTTAGTGTGTCAATTAAGATTACAAAAGTATTTATTCTTTTTGAATAATAATTTGATGTTGTAACTAAAATGGTTTTGGAGGTTTAATGCTTAAAAAAACACTTTGGGCTACTTTTTACTGTTTGTCTTGTTCGACCCATTTTATCTTTTAGCTGACTTTGCCCGTTAGAGAAAGAATATATCTCTAACATATACCCGCCTTTCATAAATTCAGGACCTCTTTAGTTTAGCCTAAAAATTTGTATATGTCTCTCGTGGTTTTCAGAGTCGATGAATAAGACAGATGAAGAATCTGAAACGCTGCACAAGCAACTTCTTGAAAAGGACATTGATGTCGCAATTTTCATTCAGAAGCACAAGAAGCTGCGTGTGGAATATCATAAACGTGCTCTCACTCATCTAGCAGCTACTACATCTTTGTCGAGTTAACGTGGTTCATTGTTTGTCTATGTTCGTGATTGTGAAAGTGAACACTACTGCAACATTTTCTTCTGGTAATAATGAACACTCTGATCTTATTAGATTAAAATAGATGAAATTTTGCACAAAAATTTGCCAGTGCAGCCTGGTTACAGTTGTATGTGTATCTTAAGGTAATAGATAGAGATGTGTTATTGCTTCCTTCTGAATACAGTTAATATCACGTCCCAAAGAACTACTTATGCTCTGATTCAATATAGTTGCATGACCCAACAAATTTATAAGGAATCTATGAATTCAATAAGTGATCCAATAGATCGACCCATGGTGTACAGATCATTACGTAGGCCGATCTATCATCTATAATCAATCTACTTAGGCCACGTATGAAAATATCCAAGATTCTTCACTGCTTGGTAAGATATATAAACCGTGTAAATTTGTAGGTGTATCGCTATTTTGTACTACTCGATTACATAACCCGAGTAATTTGTAAGTGCATTCATACATGAAGTCGGTATAACTAGATAGACATAATGCTAGGGGGCATGATGCAACCAAAAATTAGATAATGATGATTTGATAAAGGACTAGGCGTGTACATTTGGGGGTGGCAATGGAAAAGTCGGAAACGGTCTCGGGATTAATCACGTGGTGAGGTCGCGCACGTATGAATCAAAAAGGCTCACTCAGGTCTATGATTTATTGGCCAATATGCATGTTTGGGTCACCTACTATTTTCATTAGAATATCCACGTTTTAGTATTTTTGACTTTGATTAATGAAATAGATGATTCAACAAGAATGAATATATTTTTTTGAGTAAATTACACCGTTCGTCTTTGTGGTTTGCGTTGACCGCAGGAGTTCGTCCTTTGACCAAAAAAGTTGCATCGTCCATCCTTAAGTGGTAAATGTTATGCGCCATTAGTCCCTCCCTCTAACGGAGCCCACTAACGGTCGTTAAGTCTTGTTAACCTGAGGGTATAATCGTCATTTCAACACCATAAGACCACACAAATACACATACAAACACAACCATTCATCATCCTCACCACTTTTCTCTCTCTCCCTCTCTTGAAAACCCTAGCCGACCGGAAAAACACACCACCGCCGCTCCACTGCCGGCACCCACCTCTCACCGCCTACTCCAAAAGACTCCCCACCACTCCCTCTTTTTGATCTACTACATCACGCGCCCCAAAACCACCCCCACCCTCGTTTCTTTTACCCCGCGCGCCACCCTAACCCCACCATAGCACCACCACCGGTTCTTTTACCCATAGCACCACCACCGGTTCTTTTACCCCATACCACCTCGTGTTGGGTCGTTGGTGTTGCGTAGGCGAGGGGAAAGGCTAGGCCGAGGGAAAAGGGTGAGATTTTGGCTGTTTCATCTCACACAAGAAGCACATTAGCAAGAAACACAGAAGACAGAAGAGAGAAGCACTTTATAGTATAAATAGGAAATTGGTGAAAATGTAAAAGTTGTCTAGAATTTTTTGTTCTAGTTCCAACTTATGTTTATTGTCATTTACTTTCCTTGTCAATTTTTAATTTTCAATGCAATTTAATTTCAAGTTAACCTAAATTTCAGTTTTTGCAATTTATTTTACGAATCTGCTATTTTAATTGAAGTGCATCATTGATCAAGATTGTTAAGAGATTGTTTTTAAGCTCATGTGAGCTTTTGTTTAAGCTCACAAGTTTGTTTTTAAAACTATTTCATCTTCTCAGTTCAACAAAAAAAAAGATTTATGCCCCGTAAGGGGGGTGTTTGGGCTAGTGTATTTCTTGGGTCAAATCCATGGTTTTGACCCATTTTGGTGTTCAAATAGTTTTAGTTTAGTGATTAAGTTAATATATTTGATGTTGCAATTGGTTTGTAGTGGTTACAATTAGTTTAGAGTAGCTTTTATTTAAGTACCATTTTTTTTCTTGTGTCCTTTACTGTGTTTTGAGATCAGTCCCACATCTCGCTGTTGACAGCTTATTTATCAGCTGTTCAGCCCCTCTTTTCAGCCCCAATCAGTTTATTTGGAATCTTGGTTATGCTAACTCTAATTTGTGTAGCTTGTATTGGCTTTGGAAGAACTTTTTGTGGCTCAAAATAAGCTCCAAACAGCTTACTGTGGGGCTGTTACATGTCTGCACATCAGCAGATCAGAGGTTAGCATGCTCCTAATTAGTGCTTATCAGATTTCACTTATGTTTCTTCAAGATTCTTTAGGTCGTGATTAGTGTGGTTAGTTTAGCATTAGTGTCTTAGGGGGTATGTTTGAAGAAGAGAAAAAGAGTTTGGGTTGTGTAATTTTAAAAGATAAGGGATGTGATGAGATGAGAGGAGTAAGGAAAAATGGGTTGTGTTTATGTGTGTTGGCAGGTGTCATAATGGTGTTTGGTGGGTCGGTGGTGGTGGTTTGGTGGTGATTTTGTGGCAGGGGGTGTTTGTGGTGATGGGTTGGTGGTTTGGTTAGTCGGTGGTAGTGGGTTGGTGGTGATGTCGTGGTGGTTTGGTGGTGGTGTACAACTGTGGTGGTAGTTGGAGTTGGATAGAGAGAATTAAGAGTGTGTGTTTTTTTGTGTTTGAAGTGTAAGAATAGTGTGTATTTTTTTGTTGTTGTTTTTGATAATCTGTGATGGTGTTGATGAAAGTTTGAGGAAGAAAGGAGTTGGTGGGGAAGAGAATGAAAAAAAGAAATCTGAGTTTGTGGGTGGATGTGGAAGAAAAGACGGATATACCCTCATGGGTTAAGTGAGTTAACTGACGTTAGTGGGATTTGGTAGTGCCAGTTGGATGGAGGGACGAATGGCGCATAACGTTTGCCACTTAAAGATGGACGGTGCAACTTTTTTGGTCAAAGGACGAACTCCTGCGGTCAACGCAAACCACAAGGACGAACGGTGTAATTTACTCTATTTTTTTTCTTAGCGAAAACGCATAAATTCGAATCTAACTCAATAATCATCTATGTAAGATTTATATAGTTCCATTGAAATGTACTCCCATCATATGTAACCATTGATATTAGCGTATGCTATCGATTACTCTTTTCTTTATTTCAAGCGTGTACGTTAATAATTTAATTGTATCTTTAGAAAATAAAATATGTCACTCATTAGTAACCAAGTTTCACGAGTGTTCCAATTTTCTTAAATTGACAGATCACTCAATATAGAAAAATTGCTTTTTGGACACTTGAGATGGGATGAAAGTGTATAACAAAAAATTGGTTCAACCAGCAATGCTATCTCTAAGTCACCTGATGATAAGGTTAACAATTCTCTACACGTCACGATACACGACTCAAAACCAATACGAAAATAAATATGTATGGGTCATAGACAAATCAACCCTTATAACATGTTTTATAAACGTGTGAGGTTCGAGTTGAGCATGTATTAAACAAATCAGCCTGTTTAACTATGTAAACCTTTGAAAATACAATGATAAAATATTGAAAAGTGAAAATGATGAGCGAAGGTTTTCGTCTTTTTGATGTGTAGTTAACTTATGAGGTTTTAATTGGATTTGTGTATAAGTATTGATTTTTATTGAAGTTTACACAGTGTTATGTTTACTTTTCTAATTTTCTTTTCAGTTTTAGTATATAATTTTAAGATCTAAAGTAGTTAACTTCTTACCTATCAACTTATCAATCCGCATAACTTGTGTGGTTAAACAAGTTACATGAGATATACATGCACGCTTTATTGTTAAGTTTTATTGACATGATTAATAAATGAATCATGTTTTGATTAAGGTGATGTTAACGTGTCAATCAAAATGGATTAAATCGAACACAACTCGATTGCTACTCATGACACGCTTACACCAGAGTAGCATTGATCTCACTTTGTGCTTTTATATAGTTGTGAATTGTAATGTATGTTTCATTGATTCTTACAAAACTTGACTCGTTTTAAATAATCATAAAACATTATTGTCACCGGAATGGAGCGGCATATTATGCAATTTTTTGTTGTTGTCCTTTAAAGTAAGTTCTGTTAGGTCACCATATTAGTAACACAAGCATCAATAAAAGAAATAGAGAAGAGAAGAGATCGGATGAACAACTCACAAACACACGTATAAGGATGTATGAAAGGTTATGCGTAAATGTAAGAGTGAATTGAACAACCAACCCTCAAGTGAGGGTTATTACAAGGTATTTATAGGAGAGGGAGCTAGGGCAACACTCCTAGTCCCTTCATTTCCTTAGTGGACTTGGGCCTAGGCTTATGGGCCTTCTACATAAGCCTAAGCATAATAACAAACATAAAGGCCATATTAAGCTAACTATTACATAAGAATCACTAACACTTGAATTAAGGTTTAGGAGTGATTCCAACAATCTTTCCCTAAGTGTTAGTGATGAATGAATGAGTGATAAACATTGTAGGTGCAGATGTAATAGTAGCTTTGACGTCTTCTGACATTCTTCTTTCTTGTGAGAAGAGGTGTCTTGATTCGAACAATCTCCCCAGTGTAAAGAAATTGTTTCTTTTGAAGTATTCTGCTTTGACGTCTTCATTTTCTTTGTTCTTTAGTTCTTTGTTCTTTCAAAGTGATAGTATGTTGTCGTAATCTGCATCAGGTCTGCTTCGATGCTCCAGTGTCTCCACGTCTTTCTCCAACATGCTCACACGCTCTTTAACGTTGGATTACAGTTGATGAAGTTCTTTAAGTCTTTAAACTTTGTAGATTCTTTGTTGACGAATAATCATTCTGACTTTGTGTTGCCTTTGATTATGAGAGAACTTTCATAAGTGATGTTGTTGGTATGAGCACGTGGAGAATCTGCACGATCAGTCCGCTCCAGAGCTTCCATAAGAAGTAAACATAGGAAAGGTTAGTAATAAGCGGATTCCGGCACTTACAAGTTTGAACTTCGAGAGTGTTAACAGCATAGTGTGAAAACACGACTCTAATTCTCACAAAGGCCGTTCCTGAACCGGAGTCCCATAAGTGAGATAACGCAATGTACCGAAGTACACGTACGGTTCAGATGAATCGCTGAGGTACACCGAAGCATCACCTCACGACTGTAGACCATTTGAGACACACTAAGCGTAATCCACGGGGAGTTACCGAAGCGACCTGCTGTCAGGGCTGTTTGATGTTGACCCTGGCAGGAGTTTCCATTCAATCACTGAGGATCACAAATGTGAACCTCTCATAAATGTTCTCGACAGATTGCTAGGATCTGTGAAGGACTCGATAATGTACCACTGACGTTCTTATAGTTGAACGACAAGTGATGAAATGTCAAGTGTACCTAAGAGATCTTTTGATGAATCTCGTGGCTCTAGACTCAATAGTGCATTTTGGTTTTCCTGAGCGGAGACTAGGGAGAGGGTCTCCTTCTTCAATACCAGCAATCTCTAAGAGAAAGCCGATAGTTTATGTAGGGTTCCCTGTGAGAATGAAACAAACTTCTGTTGAGAGAAACTTGAGTGGTTAAGAAGGTTTAGTGCATGTGTCACTGGGTCCATGACGTCTTTTAGTCTTCAATACCGGCGTCATCAAGTGACAACCAGTAGCATATGAATTGAACCCGGTGTCTGCCCTAAGTTGAATAATCTGGAGAGCTATTTCTTTTCACCCTTTTCTTTGCATTTCTTTTTAATTCTTCAACTCCTTCTTTCTCCAATTCTCATTTTCTCCTTTTTATAATCATACCTAAGGACTTCTAATTCTAACTATTGGTAGTGTCCTTGGGTAGATCCCTCCGGCTCTGGCGGATCATAGGACGGTTATTCCTAACCTTAATCACCTTATAACTCCATTGCCATAAAACCATTTTCATGAAAATCTCTCGAAGCATTTGTGAATGAAAAACATGTTTGAACACTTCAAGAGTTTTAGATTTTCATAAATACTCCCCCTCAACATGTGCTTAAGAGTTTTGACAGAAATCTGCACAGTGAGGAAAGAGCGCGCACTTTTTGAATTGATAGACTCAAGATAGACAATCCCTTGTGAGACACGATTACGTTGCATAGTTAAAGAGATACATTGTCAGCTTTTAGGTGACAACTAGCTTTAATAACTACCTTGAAGATGTGGACAACCCCGAAAGGTTGTCAAACCCGTCAAAGTTCATGTCTATCAAGAGTTTCTCGAATAGGTACAATTTACTTGGATAAGTCTTGGAAGACAAATCTTTTCAATGTATGACTGTTCAGTTCCCGTCAATTCATGGGTTGAAGTCTTTTCATACGAGGATTCATTAGCAAAACACAACATATTTCTTATCACATAATTTTCTCCCCCTCAAAAATGGCATATAAATGTTATTTTTGATAACGTTTTGATAATAAATATGACCATTTCGAGTTTTGTGAAAAGATTATCCAAAGAACAATTTTGTGAACAAAGTTTTTAGCAAATACTCCCCCTCAACAAGTAATACTAACTTTTGAGGTTTTAAAAAACGTAAGGGGAAGTACTTGTTCGTTTGAGCAAAACCTTGAAAAATGAAAGGTTTGATAGGTTTTACTCAAAAGTAAGAAGCCTTCGCTCCTTTTATAGGATTGTGGCACTGAAGCGTACCACAGGGTCCTTTCATTACAAGAACGGGTTGTACACTGTTATGTGTGCACAAGCCATTGTCAATAAATCAACCAAACAAAATCACAATCAAGAGAGTTAAAAGAGTACCCAATGATTGCAAACGACCATCAACTATCTGAGGACGTTGGTAAGTCAGAATCGGTAAGTTTGGTCATCCTCCCACATAGCTCTCCAACCGTTGCATATGATCCTGATGAATCAAACATTCATCAATCCTAGTGATAAATCAACGAACATCCTTGCGATCCTTTGAATTCCATCTCTTCGTCTTAATTATACCCAACTCAATGTCCTTCAATCGATATGCCAATCCATCTCGAACCATCTCCAGGGTGGCGTTATATAACTTAGTGAATTTCATCGAAAGCCATGAAGCAAGTATGATGATTTTCACTTTGGTAGACAAACCCAAACTTTTGTTTATGAACGATTTTGTACTGAGGTTCTTGATTGATTCTGATGAAGTGTAGAATTTAGGTAAGATTCGACCCCGAGGTGGAGAACTTCAAAACGCTCTTTGATTTGAAGCGTATGAAAACAAGGAGTGCAGTAATGTACTTGATCCAAATTTTGGTTGAGGTTCTGGTTGGGGCTCAGGTATGTCGTGATCCTCACCACCAGTGTATGTAAAGTGATCAACGGTTTTCTATATTGGTGGTGTGGTTTCTGAATCCCTTGGTTGATCAGATGGTGGTGGTTGTGTAGCTTGTTGTGTAGTGGTGATAACCTGCTTAACCATTTGTCGAATCATTGGATGGAGTTGCCTTCTTAACAGATTTTGTTGTTGACATAGGTGTTTCTTATGTTGATGGAGGTGATGATTGAGATGATGATTTGGGTTTGGTGGAAGTGTCAAGAGGTAGTTCAGAAGACTGTTGAGGTATGTGTATTGGATTGTCAACTATCTAGTTGTCTGATTCCTTCTTAAACGTTTCCTTCTCAGCTCTAGCAGCTTCTTTTGCCTCTTTTCGAATCATTTCCTCTTCAGCCGCCAAATTATCATCATCAGGGACTCTTTCATCCTTATCATGATCGTAATCTCCTTCGTCATATATTTCCACATCTTCACCATGATTTTCTTCTTGCGGATGTTTTAGTTGTTGTTGTGGTTGCTTCATTTCAACTGTTGTGGTGACAGTGACACCCTGATCCTTACCGGGTTGATTAACCGGATCGGATGGGGTAAGAGATGTTTGCAATGGATCTTCCATAAGTGGAGGACTACTACTTGACCCTCCTGCCCCACCGGGTTGATTAACCGGAAAGGTTGAAGCATGGCATTCCATCCTTTTCTGCTTTAATGTCTTATGAAATTTTATTTCCTCTTCCATTGAATCATACTCATCATCAGGATGACTTTGTGAGCATGAATTTGAATGGATGTTGCTGAAGGATGTCCACAGCAATTCTGCAAGATGATTATGAGCATATGAAGTTGTTTAAGATGACACGGAGATTGCTCTTGCCAATTGTTTTGTCGTATCCAGTTGGGAATGTGTTTGCCATCATGAGCTCTGATGAGGCATTGATGATTGCTTGATTTGCAGCCATTTTATGATCTGAAAGACATTAGACAAAAAGACAGACATATGGAAACACAATGTGTTTGTTTTAGTCTGATTTATTATCTAATTCCTTGTTTGATGGTAATATGTTTATGTTAGTCACAAGTCCTAAGTCACATTTGTCCAATTGATTGAAGTTGATGTGATAAGTTACGTGAACATGTTAATTTGAAATTTCAAAGTCTAATTTTTCACTTAACACACAACATATTAACTTTTGTAAGCTTATACGAAACATCAGGTATTTGTGACTTATGCGTAACATATGCGTAATAGGCCAAAATGTAGTGAACAGTGGGTTATGAGTAACAAGGATCCTTATGCGTAAGAAAGGAGCTTATGCGTAGGAGTAAGCTAAAGCGTAAGACCAAGCTTATGCGTAAGAGTTTCTTACGCGTAAGACAAGTTCAAAGGCTTTAGGCTTACGCGTAGGAATAAGCAAGATGTTACTCGTAAGAGTAAAGCTTATGCGTAGCAAGCCATGTTTACGAATATCTTTCCAAGATACGCGTAATCCACTGTAGACCTCTTATGCGTAAGAGTTACGCGTAAGATTTCTCTTAGGCGTTACCTTTACGCATAAAAGTATTCTTTAAGCGTAACGGTTTGAACACCTGAAGATTCTGACATTATGAATAATTAACCTGTTAACTATAAACATGAAAACTAGGTTGCACTTAATTCCAAACATCTTTTAGATCACAAAACAATCATAAGAACATATCAGATACACACAGAAAGACTTAGGCGGAAAATTACTTAAACCCTAAACCCTTAATCTACATGTAAGAGATATAGCTACACAAATCAAACAATAATGTTTCTGGAGTGTCCTAGAGGTCATATGAGTGCAATGGAACAAGATTTAATACATTTAAGCCACATAATCAGAAGATTCATGGGAGATGAACCCTTAAAAAACCTAAAACTTAATTTCTTACGGTTTAGATGTTACTGGGCTAATTTAAAGGTTCAAAGCATGCATATAAACTTATTCTAACACTTTCTTGACCACATAAAACATATCACAGAATAGAAACACCCTAAATGAGCGCAATAACCCTAGAATTCAAATTAATGAAATTTAAGATTCTGGATGGTTTTGGACGATTGAAACAAGATTAATAGATACTAAGAAAGGTTTTAACATAACTCATTTCAATCCAAACACTTTTATGCATAAACACCCAATTCGTTCGAGTGAACAATTTTCCAAAATCAGTTTTAAAGAGTTTTACCCGTTGGATTTGAAAGATTTTTGAAATCCTTGTTTAGAATCTTGATCAAAACAATTTAGAACTTACGGATTACGAACAGCTTGAACGGATTTTGAAGATTTGATTTGGGCCATTTGATCTTGGTTAGACAAAACATTTGTAAGGCAAGAAACTTGACTATACTCCCCCTCGACTTTTGAAATAATGAATTTTTAAAACATTTGAGTCCGAGGAGAGTAATTGACAAGAAACGTATCCACCATTTTGGAAGAAACAACATATTTATGAAAACATGCAAGTACAAGGTTTTATGAAACTGAAAAATATTTACTATCTCCCCCTCAACACTTGTTCGGGAAAAATAGTGAAAGATTTGATAGAACAAAGTGTTGACTGAAGATTTGTACTTGCGATGTTTGAAAGAATTTAGATAGAAGAATATTTTTGAGATTTTCTGATTTTATATTTTTGTATTTTGTTTTCGACAAATATTTACAAAAGTTTTTTGACTGGTTTTAAGAATGTTTTAAGAGTTCATCCAGTTCCTCTTGAGTTAAACACCGCATACCAATCCGGTGGACCAACTCATTAAACCTAGCAGGAGCTAAGGCTTTGGTGAGGAGATCTGCCAATTGGTATTCTGTACCCACAAAGTATAATACAACAGTACCCTGTTCCACGTGGTCCTTGATGAAATGATATCGAAGATCGATGTGCTTTGATTTTGAATGTTGAACTGAGTTGCACGAGATCGCAATAGCACTCCGATTGTCGCAGTATATCGGGATTCTGTCAAATACGTAACCATAGTCTTTGAGTTGTGTTCGCATCCAAATGACTTGAGCACAACACGCCGACATGGCTACATATTCTGCTTCGGTTGAGGACAGCGATGTACAATCTTGCTTCTTCGATTGCCATGACACCATTTTATCACCAAGAAATTGTAATGCTCCTGAAGTACTTTTCCGTGAATCTAAGCATCTTGCGTGGCCAGCGTCTGAAAAAGCGATTAGTTCAAAACCAGAATCCTTCGGATACCAGATCCCCAAATTAATGGTTCCCTTGATGTATCGGAGGATTCTTTTAGCCTCAGAGAGGTGGGTTTCAGTTGGTCTCGACTGATAACGGGAGCAAAGATATACAACAAAAACAATATCAGGCCTGCTAGCTGTTAGATACATGAGAGACCCAATAATACTACGGTATTTGGTAGGGTCCACCAATTTCCCATGTAAATCAGCATCTAGCTTCTTGGTATGAGCCATTGGTGTGGCATAAGTGTCACAGTTTTGCATTCCAAATTTGTTTAACAATTCAAGGGCATATTTGGACTGACTCAAGAAAATACCACGGGGTGATTGATGAACTTGCATTCCTAGAAAAAATGTGAGTTCACCCATCATTGACATTTCAAAATGTTTTGTCATTAATTTTGCAAAAGCATTTGAATATTTTAAATGTGTTGACCCAAAAATGATGTCATCCACATAGATTTGAACGATTAAGATGTGAGCCCCGTGATATTGTATGAAAAGTGTGGGATCGACTGAACCTTTGGTGAATTTATTGGCAATGAGGAAGGATGATAACTTATCGTACCACGCCCGAGGAGCTTGTTTGAGACCATACAGAGATTTGTTTAGTTTGTAGACATGGTTCGGAAACTTGGGATCAACGAATCCTTCTGGTTGGCTGACATAAACTGTTTCTTTCAGTTGCCCATTCAGAAAAGCAGTTTTGACGTCCATCTGAAAGACTGTTATGTTCATATGAGCCGCGAACGCTAGAAATATCCGAACAGCCTCAAGACGAGCAACCGGAGCAAATGATTCTTCAAAGTCAATACCCTCTTCCTGTCGATAACCCTTAGCCACCAGACGTGACTTGTTTCTGATTACGTTCCCTTCAGCATCCAATTTGTTCTTCCAAATCCATTTGAGACCAATGACGTAGACCCCTGTTGGTCTTTCTACTAGTTCCCATACTTCAAGACGTTTAAATTGGTTGAGTTCTTCTTGCATGGATTCAATCCAGTTGTCTTTTGTCATTGCGCCTTTAATGTTTTTAGGCTCAGATTGGCAGACAGTGAGTGCATAAATGCAGTGTTCACCATCTGTGTGAAGGCGTTGTCTTGTAACGACTGGTTGATTTGGGTTGCCAATAATGTTCTCAAGAGGATGGTCTTTCGTCCAACGATGTGTGGAAGGTTGATGTTGATATACATTATGCGGATTTTGAGGATTCAAATGGTTTGTTGATGATTCCGCGACATCAGGTGCAGCAGTTTCATTGGCAAACGGGTTAAAGAACGCATTTGGATCAAAGTCTGCAGGTGGGGGTACTTCATTAAGAACATCAGCAGCTGGTTCAGCGTCGTTGGAATCAGTTTGTTCAACTGTTGTTGTAGAGTCAACTGGTGGTGCTTCTTCAACAGTAGTTGTTGTAGCAGGTGTATCAGGTATAAGAGTATGATCAGGTTGAGCAGCGGAAACATCGGATACACCTGGAGCACGTTCATCAATATCATCACTAAACAACGGAGCAAATAGCGTTTCCATTTGTTGACGAGTAAGTTGGGGGCTTAGTTCAGCTGATGATGGGGTTTGAGGGAAGTTTAAACGGTTATGACCGGGTTCTAAGCTGTTATGCTCAGAAGCCATTGTGAAGAAGTTTCAGAATCAGCTTCCCCCCAAACTGACAACTGTCTTTAACAGATTTGAAACTTTGATGAAGTCTACATTTCCTCTAACTTTTGAAGGTTTCAGTATGCAACGGAATTTGTTGATGAGCAATAAACCACACAAAGAAAATCTGACTAATTGCGGAAGATCCGTTCGAGGGTAACATGCCAGAAATCAACAAGATCTTATCACGTATGTAGACGCATCACACCAAACAAACCACGAAAGACGAAATGAAACGACTTTCCCCTGAATGTTGTGGTCTTTCGGAATACTAATCACCTGTGAATATGCAATAACTATATACCAAGACCGTGTGTGAGGCATCATAACATCATATTTGGGTAACTTCACACACGATCACCCGTGAAATCAAGACGATAACATCAAAGGGAGACGTATGAGCCACAGATCGTATTAATTCATTCCCCTAATTAAAGAAATTCAAGAAGGCATTGGGTTTTCGCAAGGAAGCAATGATCACCTACACTCTCTCCCCCTCGATGTTTTCAATGAATCAGAATCATACACCATGTATGTTGATGAGGAATTGAAGACAGCGAAACCATGTATAAGGAGACAGCGAAACCATGTATGTCCAATTGATCGAACAAGTGTGAAGTACCAAAAATATTTCGAGAGAGTCAACTGCTGATAAAACTTCTCTGTTCATAATGTTGATCATCAACTGTGTCATTGTTGTTGGAAACAGTTTGATCTTCTGTCATCAAAGATTCGATAGGAGGTGCATTTACAACAATGGTAGTAGTTGTAGTTTCAGATTGTATCCGAAATTAGAATATGATCAGGTTTTGCAGCGGAAACATTCGATACATCTGAAGCACGGCTTTTGAAGGACTCTTTAACCAGTGGAGCAAACAAAGTTTCCAATTCATGACGATTAAGTACAATGGTGGTGCAGCTGATGGATCATGATATTTTTGACGGTGAGAAACGGGTCCTACGCTGTTTTGCAGTAGAAGCCATAGCTGTTGTACCTGCATAGAAAAAATAGGAGGGGGGCAAGAAAGAAGAAACATGGATCCCCAAGTGTAAATGGGTTCCAGATGTTAGAGGCATAACGATGTAGTGTCAATTATCTTCTTGACACCTGAACATGCTATTTTGATGATTTCCTTTCCTACCTCAGGGATGGATGTTGTGGGTTTCACACTTGTTTTGATGCAACTACTTAGTATGTTGCTTGTAGGAATCCACCTAAGACCAACAGTGTTGAAAACTCTACCCGTTGGAATCCATCTATGGTTAGATCTAGGGGATTGATAACGCTACACGCGTCGTTCGGGGTCAAGGAAACTTCCTTTTCTTCGAGCAAGTTTTATAACACCCTAGGCAGTGAACCTAATCGTTGTAGTGTAGTAATTAGGGTAAGCCACGGGTATTGATATCGTTCTCTAGGGGAATAGGAATGCTAGTAAGGAGTTACTACGCTAAGGTTAAGGTTGAGGAAGATTATTTTTTGTATTTTTATATTTTATGAAATGGAAAGGTACGGATCTCGGGTATTGGATTTGGGGGGTTGGTATTTCTACCGATTACTCTACTATTATCTAATTATCTAAACTAAGGTTGTGGGAGTCTATGTCTAATTAATGTGTGCTCGTATGATAGTTTAAAGATGTGTTTACCTAGGTTGTACTACTCCTTAATTATCTCCTATTAATGGTTGAATTGCCACGTCCTTATTCTTAGTTGCGTTGTGTGTCTAAAGTTGTAGGGTATGCGTTTCTCCCTAACTCTTTGAACTTACCAAAGGGTCTCGTCTACAAACCCACTAGGGATGATAAACTCTTACTCTAAGGCACTCTTTGGATGGTTTAGCTTACAACTACTCAGGTAATTATATTCTAAGGTTCACAAAGATGAATCAAGCATTAAGTACACAACGAATGACCTATCGCATTACTAGATCATTAACCAACTAAGATAAGAAACAACCAATCAATATTCAATAATTAAGTTTCATACTTCCTAAGCAAACACACAAATAAATTAGCCGGACATGGAAAACATGCAAGCATACACACAAATAATCAAAGACATAATTGAATTAATGAAGTAAATACTTATCTTGATGTAAGATAGGGTTTAAAACCCTAAAATACTGTACAAGACACCTTAGGTTCGGGTTTAGGTTTTCACTCCAAAAGACTCTCTCCCTTAAAACTGAAAAATTCGGATTCTATATATAAGATTACATATGCGACGGCGTCACCTTATGTTTCGTGACGCCGTCGTGTCGCCGTCATTAGGGTTTCGTCTTGGCCACGTTAACCTTGCGACGGCGTCACCTTATGTCCGTGACGCCGTCCTCTTCAGCTTCTGACGTCGTCTGGATTGCATCTAGGCCGTCTGAGTAGCGACGGCCTACTCTTTTACAACTGGACGTCGTCGCTTGAAAATACGAGTTTTGGGTTCTGAACCGTCACAACAATTTTCGGACGGCGTCGCAATTAGCACCTGACGCCGTCGCCTTCTATTTTCAGCAGCTGTGAGTGTCTCGATTTTGACTTTGGCCATTTTCTTCATATATTCGCGCCTTTTCGTCCAAATAAGTGCCATTCCAGCATTTTGCCTTCCAGAGACCTAAAAAGTGAAAAGGAACGATATTAAGCAATAATGGATACAAAAGTGATCAAATAAGGACTTAAACGACCCCTCAAAATGGTACCTTTTAAAACCTTATCAAATATCCCTACACTTGTTATTTGCTTGTCCTCAAGCAAATGTGCTTTTAACCAATTAATTTATAAGTTAGGGGTCATGAAGCATTAATTCAAAACGGTCCACAACACATATAAGCCCCGCAAAAGTCATAACAAGCACGGAAATTACATACTAGCACCTCACATGGGGTGTTTGGATACTCACATCTCTCTCGGGTGTATATATGAAATATAACAAAATAGGAAATGGAAGATAAACACTCATTAACCGGTCCTAGTACATAGATTACCATAGGCTTGAAAATAGATCAAACCTCCATCGCTTTGGCGTAAGCACCTAGGAAAGACTATCAAAGAGGTCTTTAAAGGGTTGTAATGTTAGGCTTACGGTAGGGAAACAAAGGGTTTGGTGAGATAGGCTATTTAGTGGTGGCAAGTCAAAAATCTCTATGTTAAATGCATATGAAGAATGGCGTTGCTAAGCCAAGACTCGACACTCTAAACTCTAGATAACTGAAATAAATAAACATAAATTTAAAGGATAGATGTAGGATGGTAGCCCGTATGTTTTTTTTTTTTTTTTTTTTTTATCACTCTATTTTTTTCTTTTTTCTCTTTTTCTATTTTTTTTTCGATTTTTTTTTTCCCATACACTTTTACTCTACCATCCTCTAAGATAACATCAAAATACTAGGGATTTATAGGCATATCCCTACACTTGAGTTTTTATTACTCTAACACTAATTTGACCCGATTTGAAAAGATCAAAACACTTGGGGTACATTATTACGCAAACAAAGGGAATTTGAATTTAACGTTCCCTTCCCGTCATTTTATAAACTTTAACTTTTCCCATGAATCCCAATCGTCCCAAAATTGTATACAAAGGATATGACTCGACTTAGCAACTTATGCAAGCAACTAGATAATTGAACTAAGGGTTTAGGGTGATAACAAACATTTGCACTAAAAGTGAGTGCATAAGGGGTAGGCTAAGGCGATTTGGGTGTATATTTGGGGGTGGGGTGTAAACAATGCTCTTCATTGATATTCCGGAAAAACCGAAACATCACGAGAACCGCGAAAAGGATAGGCCCTGAGGGGTTAACTAGGGGTATCGTGTACTAAAGATGAGTACAACGCAAAGGGTGTGGGGGAATTACTCAACCGATATGGAAGAAGTAATTATATTACAGGTATCAAACAAGGGTTATCCTAATGCCTCTTATCATTTAGTTATTCCTAACTACACAAGTGTTGGATCGATATACTTTAATCAAACTAAACTAGCTTGTTAAGGTTTAATAACCTCGGATAAATCCTAAGTTATTAACAAAGAAACACTGAGCAATCTTTATTAAGTACGCGGAATTTACTTAACAAAGCTAAAAAGAAACTTTATTAATAAAACTCTAAATCTGCTTAATATGCAGATACTCTAATACAACTCTAAGATATTCGAACTTTTCTCTAAACTCTTAATTCGTAAACTCTAAAACTCTTTTTCTGAAATCGTACCTCTAATGCCAATCTAGGAGTCCTTTTATAGGCTCAAGGATATCCTAGTCGGTTTACAATTGATAACCTTGTACGACAAGTAATCTAAACATGGAATACAATACTTTCCATAAACGAATATAACAGTTCTTCTAATCTAGCAGTACTTTGACTTTATCTGCAGTACTTTGACTTTGTCTTTAGCAGTACTTTGACTGTTTAACTTCTTCCAGTACTTTGCAGCTTACAGTACTTCCATATCTTCAGTACTTTGATATCTTCAGCACTTTCATATCCCAACAATCCTCCCCTAACTTGAATTCTACTTGTTTGACTTCAAGTTCCTTTGTGAATATATCGTTAACAGCTTCATCTTTAAAATGGATTGTTCTTTAGTCTTTAGATTATATCTCTGTAGAATCTGTGCTTTTGTCAAAGTATCTCTTAGAATTGTTTTCTTCACAGCAGCATCCAGCAATCTCCATCTTTTCAGCAACACAGTAACATATGACAGTTTGTACAATAATTCAGTTTAAGTTGCATACTATTCTCATCACATCTAAGTGAATCATTGAAAATTCAATGGATTTAGAACTCTTTACCAAAGCCAGTATCTTTGGAGTAGCCAAATGTTTTGGTGTGTAAGACCATGGTACATTGATAACCATATGATTTTTAGCAAACCACCAGCTATCAACAGATTTGTTTTGTCTTTACCAAAAGCTGTACCCTTCTGGACTAGTTAGTTCTTTTATCTAATGGTGAACTAATTACCAATAATGGTTTTTCCACTGCCTTTACCACAAGCCATTTCTTGTGGGCTAGCCAACTCTTCACATTACTGATATGGTGAGTTGATAACCATCCAACTTATTAGCAAGTTGTCAACTAAAAACGGATTTGATATATCTTTACCAGAGCCGTTTGCTCATGGATTAGTCAATCCTTTTGTAACCATGGTGGATTGATAACCTATTGATGTTATCATCACAAAAACCATTTATTCAACCTTTATTTCAGAAAATATTTATTATTTAGCAAAAGGTTGCTTCTAAAATTCTTTTAACTGGTTTTAATGCAGCAAACAGTACTTTGATGAAAGTACTGTCTGACTAGCAGTACTTTGAATAAAAGTACTGATATATCAAAAAGTATATATTCAAATAAACTTCATACCAGTTAAAGATCATCCTCAGCAATGGTAGTCCAGTCTATAAGCAAATTGATAACCATGCAAGCAATATCATCAGCCTCTTCTACTTCCAATCCATGCTCAAGCATTCTTCTCATGAGATCAACTGTAAGAGGGTATCTTCTTTCTGCAAACATGTGAATCAATATACCATTTTCCAGTTCCAAGACATGAACTCCAGATTCTCCAAAGAATCTCCAGCAAACTATCTCCCAGTTTTCTTGATCCTTCCAAATATCATCAGTACTCATTTCATCAGTTTCCCACATGGTTATGAGATCCCCTTGTAAAACCAATCCAATCCCTTCTAATGGATTATCTTCAAAATAAGTCTTCACAGCATGATATAAGTAGAATAGATCTACTCTGTCTATTATATGCAGCAAATCCCATAGCCTTTTAAAAACTCTGAAACTTTTATCTTCTTTGTGAAAAACCATGTAATCTCCATTCTTAGATTTCTCAACTTTGAAAGCACTGATCTTTGATCTGTTCATCTTCATGTCATTATCTTCATCTGTATAATCAAAATCTACCACTCTGAGATAATTCTTCAATTCATCACTAGTCTCAGATCTTAATTCAACCTTCTCTTTCTTTGAAAACTGAACATCTGTATCTTCAGTTATTCTTTTCCTCTTTAAGCTTTTCTTCCTTTCAGCTTCAGTCCAAAAAGCTTCATCTCTAAAGTCTTTGATGCCTGCAACATCTTTCTTATAAGCTTCTCTCTCAGCATCATATAACCTCTTCATATCCACATAATTTAGCTTCTGTAATCCTTTAAATCCTCTGCTTTTAAGATATGCCATCATTGCATTCCTTTCTTTAGCTAAATTAGGTCTTCTTGTCATGAATCTAACAGGTGTTGGAGACTGTAAAGGTTCAGCAGCTTCAGCATCCAATTCATCTTGTACTTTTTGAGCTGCTTCTCTATTTAGAGCTTCTTGAGCTTCTTGCTCTTCTCTATCTTTAGCATTTATCTCTTCTTGAACTTTTCTAGCTGCAGCTTCATTCCTTGCAACTTCAAATGCTCTAAGTTCTGCCAAAGTAAGCTTCTTTTTCTTAACTTCAACCAAAACACCTTTTCCCTTGTCTTTTGGATCAATTGCAGGTTGATCAGTCCTTGGTTGTTCTTCTTCTTGTGCTTCTCTAATAGTAACACCTCCTCTTGGTTGTGACAGATCAAGAATTGTAGCAACTAACTCATCATCACTTGGTGAATGTATGGGTTTAAATCTAGGTTCCTCCTCTTCCTCTATAACAACTGTAGAAGGACCAGCTTCTTCTTCAAAATTCAAAACCCTTGGAGTTATTACTTCTTGTCTGATAGTTTCATGAAAAGCAGTACTTTCATGTTCAGTACCTTGATCTTCAATAATTAGTTCTTCAGTACTTTGAGGTTTAGTCTTTTCTTCAGAACTTTCAATATGAACCAATTCTTCAGTACTTTGAGATCCACTCTCCTTGTTATCATCTTTCTTCTTATCATGTTCTTTCTCCTTATCATCTTCTTTCTCCTTATCATCTTCTTTATCATCTTCTTTCAATTTCTGTTCTTTAAATTTCCTCCCCAAATGGACAGAAGATGATTGAGGAACCTTCTTTCGTTGTAATTCCTTACGAAGTGCTTTTCGACGTTTGTTCTCCTCCTTAACCCATAAATTGAAGCCTTGAATATAGGGTTTAACAAAATTTCTCAACCAGAAGTAATTTCGCTGTAACTTCCTAATAGTTTTAGCTTGTCGCTCAACAGTCTTGTTCAACCTAGCAAGCACCTTTGTCAAAGCATAGTTGTCCATAGTTAGACCTTCACGAGGTATAGAATGAGCATCACCTTGAACTTGCGAATGTTCCTCTGAACCAGAAACAAATGGATGAGGAGATGGAGTAGGTGTTCTCTCAATCTCTGCTTGAACCTCAGGACCTGAAGAATCATCACCGTGTAAGGAAGCAGTACCTTCACGAGAAGCAGTACTTGCAGATGCAGTACCCTGTGAAGCAGCACTTTGTGAAGCAGTACCCTGTGCAGATGCAGTACCTTCACTGTCTTCATTCTCTTCAGCACGTACAGCTTGAACAACTTCCATCATAGAAGTAGTTAAAGGAATATCTCCACCTCTGAACAAATCACTGCGCCTAGCCATGAACGTATAAATTTTGGCTTGTTGCACAATAACAGGTAGTAAAGCAGTAGGTTTAGGAACATCAGCCAATTGTTTATTCAAGAAAACCTGTATGAACCTTGGATACATCAACCAAGTAGCCCCAGATGATATATGTGATAACATTCCATCCAAAATTAGCCGTGAAAAGTTAAATACCCTGCCTGTAGCTAAACCAACTACTGCAGATGCAATATTTGACCCAAACTGCTCCCAAGAAGTGCTTTTAGAACTTATGCAATGTAGTAAAACATGAATCAAAAACTTCCATTGAGGACAGAATAAAGCCTTCTTAAAAGTTTGTTCAGTCAAAGAACCTTCATAACCAAAATTCCTAAAAGAATCCCAAATCAGTTGCTTATCAAATCTAATAGCCCCATCTTCATCAGCAAATAATAAATCTTCTCGAATGGAGGCTTCTGTGATCTTGATAGTACGTCCAGCAACAGTTGATCTAATATAATATTCATCCTCCTCCATATTGTTTCTAGCATTAGCCCAAAATTCATTAATCCATGGTTCAATAATATCCGGCTCCACTAAAAGAGCATAACTAAGAGGCGACCCAGTAAGATAATCAATAATATCATAAAACGCCACATTTGCTTCAGTCTTATCCAAATTAGCCACCATATTGTGCTTCGAAACAGTTAAACGATTCACCATGGTTGAAAGAATAAGTACAATAGAAAGATTGTAAAGAGATGGTAATTGGGAGATAAATATGGAAAAGATGTGAAATAAGAATATGAGAGGGAAATTCGGAAAGAAGTTATTTATAGGTGAGATTTGAAAAATCACAGCCTAAATAACAAAGTTACCGTTATTACCAATTACCCTTCAATATTACCGTTGGAACAGTACTTTAATACGACAAACAGTACTTTCCACATAAGCAGTACTTTCCCAAGCAGTACTTTCCCAAGCAGTACTTTCAGGAAATACAGTACTTTGCCAAAAACCTTCATATACACTAAGTATAAACTAACATCCTCCCCTCAAACAATACACAGGACTATATCCAACATCTTATAGTCCTCCCCTTAAACATAGCTTAGTAGTTAATCATTCCAATGCTCACGACCAAATGATTGAATCGTGACACATCAAAACCTTTGGTGAGTAAATCAGCTACATTATCATCTGTGTGAACTTTAACCACATTAATGAGCCTATGCTCATAACAGTCTCTGATAAAATGATGCCTAATCTGTATATGCTTTGTCTTGGAGTGATACACAGGATTCTTCACAATGCAAATGGTACTCTCATTATCAATATTGATAGGAGTATTCTTGAAGTTGAACCCATAATCCAAGAGTTGATTCTGCATCCATAAAACTTGACCACAACAACTTGCAGCAGCTACATATTCAGCTTCAGTAGATGATGTTGCCGCAATTGTCTGTTTCTTGCATTGCCATGAGACTAACCTTCTTCCAAGATATTGGCATCCACCAGTTGTGGATCTTCTATCATAATTATCTCCTGCATAGTCACTATCTGAAAAAGCTTCTAAGTGAAAAGGTGACTCTCTAGGATACCACAACCCCAACTTAGGTTGTTGTTTCAAATAACAGAATATTCTCTTGACAGCATTCAAGTGAGAGATCTTTGGTGAAACTTGATATCTAGCACATAAACACACTGCAAACATAATATCAGGCCTTGATGCAGTAAGATACATAAGAGAGCCAATCATAGATCTGTATAACTTGACTTCAACAGGCTGACCATCTTCATCTTTTCCCAATGAATTGATAGATTTAATCGGTGTAGTAACAGCCTTCATATCATCAAAATTAAATTTCTTAAGTATGTCTGTAACATACTTGTCTTGGCTAATAAAAATCCCTTCCTTGGACTGCTTAACCTGAAGTCCTAAAAAGAATGTTAACTCTCCCATTGAACTCATTTGAAATTCCTTCTGCATCAGCTGCTCAAACTCCTTAACCATGGACTGTCTGGTAGCCCCAAAGATAATATCATCAACATACACCTGTACTAACATGATATCCTTCTTGTTTCTCTTGATAAACAAAGTCTTGTCTATAGCTCCCCTTCTGTATCCATGTTGTAATAAGAATGTAGAGAGCCTCTCATACCAAGCTCTAGGAGCCTGATGAAGACCATATAAAGCCTTCACCACCTTATAAACTTTGTTAGGATGCTTAGGATCTTCAAAACCTGGAGGTTGTTTCACATACACCTCTTCTGTAATAGTGCCATAAAGAAATGCACTCTTGACATCCATCTGGTATACCTGAAAACCCATATAAGAAGCAAAAGCAAGAAAGATTCTAATAGCTTCAATCCTTGCCACAGGAGCAAATACCTCATCATAATCTACCCCTTCTTCCTGTCTATAACCCTGAGCAACTAACCTTGCCTTGTTCTTGATAACATTGCCTCTTTCATCTCTTTTAACTCTAAAGACCCATCTTGTTCCAATAACTCTCTTCCCATCTGGAAGATCACATAAAACCCAGACCTCTTGAAGTTTAAATTGAAGAAGTTCTTCCTGCATAGCTTCAACCCAACTTTCTTTAGTCAAAGCTTGAGCAATGTTCTTGGGTTCTTCTTGAGAGATAAAACAGGTGAATAAGCAAGTTTGATGATCCTTATGATTTAGCCTGTTTTGTTTATACACAAAGCTAAGTAAAGCATTATGAGGTTTTGTGAAACCCTTAGCTTTGTGTCTTGTCATAACTCCAGAAGTAGAAGGACCAATGATTTGATCTGTTGGATGATTCTTATGAATGCGTAAGATTGGAGACTGTGGAACTTCATATGTATCATCTAAGTTAGTATAATCAGCACCTTCATTGGAATTTGTGAAAATACCTTCATCTTCAAGCTCATCATCAGTTTCTTCTAGCTCAGGCATGGTTGGATCATCCAAATCATCTAAAGTACTGTCAACAGGTGCATCAGTACTTTGGTTGAAAGTACTGTCCAAAGTACTGGAAGAGAACTCTGCAGTCTTGTTCTTCTTCTTTGCCTCTTCATAAGCTTTCCTTTGTTCATCTGTGTAAGAATGTGCTAAAACATCTTGAAGAAGCATCTGATTAAGTTCCTCTTGAATAGATTGATCCTCAGCAGATAATGAGGATTGTGGTGCATCAGTACTTTGTTTTGGAGAAACAGTACTTTTCTTAGGAATATCAGTACTTTGGTTTGAACTCATAGGATCTTTATCAGGAATAGCATCAGGTCTAAGATGAATATCATGAACAACATATTGAATATCTTCCTCATTATGCAAAGGTTGATTTTCCTCTCTAACAGGTACATAATTCATTGAAGGAGATAAAATCTCAAGATCAAACATCCAATCAGGACCCTTCCCTTTCTCATTGTCTTGATCTTCTAAGAACTCAACATGAAGACAGTCTTGAATCTTCTTAGTAACTCTGTTGTAGACTCTAAATCCTTTACTGTTAGTACAATATCCCAATAAGTAACCTTCTTCAGACTTGCCATCAAACTTCCCCAAATTATCAATAGTGTTTAAAATAGTAAGAGGGCATCCAAAAGGCTTCATAAAACGAATGTTGGGTTTATTGCCCATCAGCAATTCATAGGGTGTCTTCATCTGAGGTTTGGTGACAGAGACCCTGTTAAGTACATAGCATGCAGTACTTACAGCTTCTGCCCAAAATTGAATAGGGAGATGAGAATCAGCTAACATGGTCCTTGCAGCTTCAATCAAAGTTCTATTTTTCCTCTCTGCAACACCATTTTGCTGAGGAGTCCTAGCAATACTAAACTCCCTTTTTATACCTTTATTTGCACAAAAATCATCCATAGGCTTGTTCTTGAATTCAGTTCCATTGTCACATCTAATACCTCTAACCTTGAGTCTTAACTGATTTTCAAGTGCTATTATAAGAGTTTGAATAGCATCAAAGGTATCATCCTTAAATCCCAAAAAGAAAACCCAACTGAATCTACTACAATCATCAGTAACAACCAAACAGTACTTCTTTTTATTTAAACTTGCCACAGAGACAGGTCCAAATAAATCCATGTGTAATAGCTCCAATGGTTCTCTAATATTCCTTTCATCAAGCTTCTTGCAAGAAGCTTTGTGTTGTTTACCCTTCTTGCATGCCAAACATGATTGATCATTCCTGTAAGTCTTTGAAGGTAAACCTCTAACTAAATTGCCTTTGACCAGTTTGTTGATGTTCTTGAAATTCACATGGCCCAATCGTCTATGCCATTGATGTGCCTCTTCAGATGTTGCTTTAGCCACCAAACATGTGGCTCTTCCATACGAATGTAGACTCTTCATGTCTAAACTATACACATCATTTGTCCTTGGTACCCTTAGTACTACCAAGTCTTCATCAACAGGTTTGAAGTCAGAAGAAAGGATAAGACATTCTGTGTCTGTGAACAACACAGGATGCTTTTTATCACAAATTTGAGAGACTGACAACAAGTTGAACTTTAGCTCCTTCACATATCTGACATTCTCAAAATCAATTCTCCCAGCTTTAATTGTTCCTTTCCCTGTAATCCTTCCTCCATTGGGATCATTCCCAAATGCAACTTTTCCTCCACTAATACTTCTAAAATCAGACAGGATCTCTTTATCACCTGTCATACTTCCAGAGCAACCACTATCCACAATAAGATGATCTTTAAGCTCCTCTTCTGGGTTGCCCTGCACATAAAGAAAAGAGTTAGAAACTTTTAGGAACCCAAGCCATTACTGACTTGTGTTCCCCTTGAGAAGTCACAAACTCAAATTCCTTGAGTATGTAGTTCTCACTATCTCTCAGATTATGATCCAAAATTATCTTTTGATGTTTAGCATGTGGATTTTCAAAACTCTCTGGTTTTTCAACATAAATTTCTTTCACCAGATTATTAGCCTTTTCTCTTGATACAAAAACATCTGATTCACTTTTTGTTGAACGTACTGTATGTCTCCCAGCAGTTCTTTCCCTTTTAACCCATTCAGTTTTAACAGGAGGTTCTTGTGATCTAGATCCCCTATATGAACTGTGATAACTTCTAGGTTGATAATGAGGTCTCCTAGAATTTCTATCCCAAGTATGGTTTTCAGTACCTTGTCTTTGAGCAGTACTTTGGAAAGTACTGTGAGATACTGAAGTTCTTCTCTGATGTGGGTATCTATGGTCTGGTGTGAAGTTTCTGTGATTAACCCTATTAGAATTAGTCCAAACTGGTTTGTGCTCTCTAGGTCTCTGATTGTTAGACTTATTCCTTGGAAACTTGCTTAGATATTCTGAGTGTCTGTCACAATCTTTGATTAAATGAGTAGGACTATAACACACAAAACACAGTTTTTGACCCATATGACCAAAGTGATTTCTTCTATGTCTATGCCCAAAATTGTTTTGCCTTCTTGAGGACTGATAAAATTTGTTTTGACCAAAATTATCCCAAAAAGGTTTAGCAGTACTGTTTTGAAAAGGTTTTGCAGAAGGTACTGCTTGTTCAGCAGTACTTTGATTAAAAGGTACTGCTGGATTTTGAACATTGTTTTCAACAGTTTCTTTGGGTTTCTCAGTTCTAGATTTAGCAATTAGCTTATTCCTGAACTCTAGACTATCTACTCCATAACGAGAAACATCAGGCCTAGAGGGGTGATGACTAATGGGATGGGGAACAGCATGATAACCATTGTCTTTCTTAGGAGGTGGTTCACTTACTGAGCCTTCATTACTAGATGAATCTAAATAGTTAATGAGCTCATCATCACTAGTAGTTATATCCTCAAAATCACCATCATCCTGATCACTAGGTTGATTTTCTTCTTCAGTACTAAAGTCCATTCCAAATCCTAAGCCTGTTCTAATGTAAGCCCTTCTCTGTTTTTCAACATACTGAACATGGGACAGGCCAGACTCTTTCCAAGCATCAAACTTAGCTACCAAATCATCTCTTTCCTTAGTTAATTTCTCAATTTCAGCAATTTTACAGTTTAGTTTCCATTCACTAAGTTTCAACTGATAATCCTGTTGTTCATATTTTTCAGCCCAAGCCATTTCATTATTTTCATGTGTTATGATTTTAGCTTCTATAGACTCTAAAGTGATTTGATAACCTGCTACCTCAGACCTAGCCCTAATACAATTATCTCTTTCAATCACATAACTGTTAAGCAATTTTTGATAGAATTCATAACAGTTTGAGCATACCTCAGAGATAGGAGACTGAGTTGGTGAAGTAGCCACCATAGCAAGAAGAACAGGATCATCTTCACTTTCTTTGCTCCAATCAAAACCTCCAAAGCCATCATCAGATTCCAAAGCAGCATGTTTAGATTCTTCATCAAAAGCAGTGCTCCAGTCCAATGCTTCCACTGTGTCTTCAACTGCATCTTCCACTGCTACCATACAGTACGTCACTGGTTCATCATCAAACTCTTCACTCCAGTCCACTTCTGATAACTTCTCTTGAGCAACCAACGCCTTTGTTTCAGTTATTGGAATCTCCTTGAGCTCAAGTTTAGGCTTCTCAGATGTTCTGTTTGCTTGATACTTAGCAAACCTGCACTCCCTTGCAAAGTGACCAGTCTTTTGACAATTGAAGCATTCAATTTTAGATTTGTCAAAAGTTATTCCTTGTTTTGGTTTGAAATCAATGTTTTTGCCTGTCTTCTTCATGTACTTTTTGATTCTTGCAGTGATCAAAGCAACTTGCCACCTGATATCAATTTCCTCAAGTGCATCTTCTTCAATCTGTGCTAGATCCTCTTCATAAGTGACAGGTAAGCTTGCTTGTTGTGCAAAGAAGGAGCACACAACTTCATCTGAGTTCAAAGTGGTTGATGGTGGGGCCTGCTGAGTATATGATGGGGGATTGTAAACGGCAGTACTTTGAGAAACAGTACTTTGAGGAGAAGCAGTACTTTTGGAAGTACTGCTCTTCTTTTCAGATGATAGAAAAGCAATGCTGTGAGATTTAGAATTTGGTTGACCACTCATCTCATGTTCATACACCTTCAATTGATGATAAAGATCATCAAAGTCCATAACCTCCAATCCTTGTTGTCCTCTGATCATAGTAGCAATCACATGCCATGTAGATGGCAAACTCCTTAAAAACTTCAAATTAGCATCCTCAACTGATACTTCTGCCTTGTATAACTCCAACATGTTGAGGAGATTCTGAAACCTATCATATGCAGCATCAAGACTCTCTCTTTCTCCTACTGTGAATGTTTCAAACTGCTGTTTCAGCAAGTTTCTGTGCATCTTCTTAGAGGCTTCATTCCCTCCAAATCTGGTCTTGAGAGCAGCCCAGAGTTGCTTAGCATCTTTAGCATCGTGAAATTTGAGAAGATGACCATCTGGAATAGCAGACAAGAGAATGTTAAGAGCCTTCTCTTGATTCCTTAGGGTTGCTTGTGGTAAAACTGCTTTTGGTGCTAAAGGTTGTCCAGGAACTTGAACAGGTTCTGGAACAACTTCATTCCCATTTACAATTACATTCCACAGAGCATGATCTGTAATGGCAATATACTGCCTCATCTTCATGCACCAGAGATCATATTCTCCCTTCTTAATAACTGGAATTCTGAGTGAGGTGATTGAGGGTGGTGGAACAGCTTCAGTCGACATCTTGAATAGTTTAGGGTTTCTTCCTAGTCAGAGTTTCCACACAAGCTCTGATACCACTTGTTGGATCGATATACTTTAATCAAACTAAACTAGCTTGTTAAGGTTTAATAACCTCGGATAAATCCTAAGTTATTAACAAAGAAACACTGAGCAATCTTTATTAAGTACGCGGAATTTACTTAACAAAGCTAAAAAGAAACTTTATTAATAAAACTCTAAATCTGCTTAATATGCAGATACTCTAATACAACTCTAAGATATTCGAACTTTTCTCTAAACTCTTAATTCGTAAACTCTAAAACTCTTTTTCTGAAATCGTACCTCTAATGCCAATCTAGGAGTCCTTTTATAGGCTCAAGGATATCCTAGTCGGTTTACAATTGATAACCTTGTACGACAAGTAATCTAAACATGGAATACAATACTTTCCATAAACGAATATAACAGTTCTTCTAATCTAGCAGTACTTTGACTTTATCTGCAGTACTTTGACTTTGTCTTTAGCAGTACTTTGACTGTTTAACTTCTTCCAGTACTTTGCAGCTTACAGTACTTCCATATCTTCAGTACTTTGATATCTTCAGCACTTTCATATCCCAACAACAAGTGTAGTCTCACTTGCGATCTCGGAATGCATCACAAAACAAGTTCTAGAATCTAATATACTACCGGTTCACACTCTAAGCATTGAAGATGAATGCTTTTAATTCCTACTAATCTAAGGGCGATCCTCACATTTTGGTGGAATTTGGGTGGTAAAGGGTTTTTGTGCTAGTCATGCAACTTCCTATCCATGAGACGCTTTTGTTAAGACTAATGGCCCACTCCTATATGTCATAAAAAATTTTAAATTTGGTGCCAAAATTACCCTAACCGACATTTTCTCATGGTTTATTACACAATCACAATTGGACAAAGCAAATAGTCAAGGATAAGCATAGTTTCAAAGTTCCCGTTTTATTTTCCCTCCCTACACTTAAACTGAACATTGTCCCCAATGTTCCCCGAAAGTATCAAAATTATGATAAAAGAAGGTAATTAAAAATGAAAGAAACTAATACTCCCCTAATTAGCTCGGTAGGATCCGTGTAAAGTGGTGGTTAAATCCTTTTCAAGAAGAATTATTGCGTGAAAAGCTCCTTCCAATCTTATGTAACTTCTTCTTGACAAACTAAACCTGCACACTTGAAGAAAACAAACGAAACCTTCGCGTAAAATCGGCGGTAATAATATATATAAGACTCGATTTAAACTAGGATATAATGCTTGTGGAATGGATGTTTACAGAATTTCTAAGAAAATTAAGACCTGGAAAATTCCAAAAATTTATAAGTGGCTCAGAAAACGAGAAAAAAGTAATCTGATGTTTTTACTCCTTCCTGACGCCGTCAGGTTGCAATCCTGACGCCGTCAGGTTATCCTGACAAAAACTGGTCTGCGATTTTCTGGAAAAAATTCTGGAAAATTTACATCTTTAGAATCTGGAAAAATTTCTGCAAAACATCCATTATGACTCGATACAAGCATTTGACTCGAACAAACAAACATAAATATCTTTTAGTTAATTGTTATTCTCATGTTTACGTTTCTTTTGAAAACGTGTGTAATCCTCCCTACACTTATCCTTTATGTAAAATACCTTTATATGCAATTAAGACGAGGTTAAAAACAAAATAAAGCATTTTTACAAATTTAAACATGAGGATAAACAATTAATAAAAGATATATGACACTAACAAGCAAACAATTAAGCATGGGTTGCCTCCCACGAAGCGCTTTTCTTTATTTAAGAGTCTTGTAGCTAGACTCATAGTCGTGCTTCTACGTTTTCTCATTACCGCCCTCATGATTATACTTAAGCCATTCCAACGCTCTTTCATTCTTTTTGTAATCATCTCCTAATTCAAGGCATTTTTTGTAATACCGCTTAGTTTTCTCATATGGGTACCTAAGCCCACTCTGCTTATCCCTTTCACTAAGCAATGGAATAGGGGTCATTCTATTACAAACCTCAATGTCCTTATGTTTAAACCTAGGATGAGCGCGTGGCATTTGGTAGATGAAATCTTCAACTTCATCAGAGAATGTAATTAGACCATCAATCATCCGTTCATTCAACCTAGTCAATTTTTTGAAAGGTTTTCCAAAAATTACTTGAGTGAGGTCCTTATCTATAAATTCTCCTAAGTCTTCTAAGACCATGAACTCTACCAAATAAGCAAATCTTCCGACAAACACGTGCAGATAAATGACTGCTTCAACAACATTGTTCCCTTGATAAGTTAACTCATTGACCTTGATTTTGTTGTATAGATCCCTTGAGATTAAGTTTAAAGGTAAGAATGAGTTCAAATAAGCATCGAACCCTTCTAGTCCTATTTTGCAAGGGAATTGCATGTTAAAGGGGCCATCTTTCTCAATCCTACACCTAGGGTCAAAACATTGGGAGGGGTCTTCCTTAATTTCATTAATGACCTCCCCGCTATCATATGCCTCACCATAATCAAATTCCTCATCAGAATCAGAGTAATAGAAAGGACTTTGTTGTTGCCAATTTATCTCATTATGCCCTGGGTGATTACCAAAATGGTGAGTGGGTGAAGGGTTTTGTGGGATTGCGTTCTCAATCTCGGGATTGGGAACGGGAAGAGTGAAGAATCTTCGATGGAAGATACGGATCATGGTGAGTGATGGTTTTTACGAACAAGGGTTACGAAGAAGGGGGATAGACTAAGAGAAAGCTAAAAAATGAGAAAAAATTTACTTGATAGGAATCAAGCAAAGAACCTAAACGAGGTGGACTACTAACTAGCTATTCTATTCCCCGGCAGCGGCGCCAAAAACTTGATAACGCTACACGCGTCGTTCGGGGTCAAGGAAACTTCCTTTTCTTCGAGCAAGTTTTATAACACCCTAGGCAGTGAACCTAATCGTTGTAGTGTAGTAATTAGGGTAAGCCACGGGTATTGATATCGTTCTCTAGGGGAATAGGAATGCTAGTAAGGAGTTACTACGCTAAGGTTAAGGTTGAGGAAGATTATTTTTTGTATTTTTATATTTTATGAAATGAAAAGGTACGGATCTCGGGTATTGGATTTGGGGGGTTGGTATTTCTACCGATTACTCTACTATTATCTAATTATCTAAACTAAGGTTGTGGGAGTCTATGTCTAATTAATGTGTGCTCGTATGATAGTTTAAAGATGTGTTTACTTAGGTTGTACTACTCCTTAATTATCTCCTATTAATGGTTGAATTGTCACGTCCTTATTCTTAGTTGCGTTGTGTGTCTAAAGTTGTAGGGTATGCGTTTCTCCCTAACTCTTTGAACTTACCAAAGGGTCTCGTCTACAAACCCACTAGGGATGATAAACTCTTACTCTAAGGCACTCTTTGGATGGTTTAGCTTACAACTACTCAGGTAATTATATTCTAAGGTTCACAAAGATGAATCAAGCATTAAGTACACAACGAATGACCTATCGCATTACTAGATCATTAATCAACTAAGATAAGAAACAACCAATCAATATTCAATAATTAAGTTTCATACTTCCTAAGCAAACACACAAATAAATTAGCTGGACATGGAAAACATGCAAGCATACACAAAAATAATCAAAGACATAATTGAATTAATGAAGTAAATACTTATCTTGATGTAAGATAGGGTTTAAAACCCTAAAATACTGTACAAGACACCTTAGGTTCGGGTTTAGGTTTTCACTCCAAAAGACTCTCCCTTAAAACTGAAAAATTCGGATTCTATATATAAGATTACATATGCGACGGCGTCACCTTATGTTTCGTGACGCCGTCGTGTCGCCGTCATTAGGGTTTCGTCTTGGCTACGTTAACCTTGCGACGACGTCACCTTATGTCCGTGACGCCGTCCTCTTCAGCTTCTGACGTCGTCTGGATTGCATCTAGGCCGTCTGAGTAGCGACGGCCTACTCTTTTACAACTGGACGTCGTCGCTTGAAAATACGAGTTTTGGGTTCTGAACCGTCACAACAATTTTTGGATGGCGTCGCAATTAGCACTTGACGCCGTCGCCTTCTATTTTCAGCAGCTGTGAGTGTCTCGATTTTGACTTTGGCCATTTTCTTCATATATTCGCGCCTTTTCGTCCAAATAAGTTCCATTCCAGCATTTTGCCTTCAAGAGACCTAAAAAGTGAAAAGGAACGATATTAAGCAATAACGGATACAAAAGTGATCAAATAAGGACTTAAACGACCCCTCAAAATGGTACCTTTTAAAACCTTATCAGGGATGTTGAATCTTCTTTTGGGAAGAGTCTGCGTCCTATATTGATCCACCTATTAGGTTTCTGACATTTTACGTTTAGATCAACGAGTTTATTTCTAACTGTTTGATTAAACTTAGGTTTTGGTTTGCTACTACAAGCAGTGTTCAGTAATACACCAGGTCGTGAACCTAAGATTCCATCCTTTTGGAGTAGTGCCCTCTTCCTAGCCTTTTCTAGATCAGAGTTCTTGTGCAAGTCATTAGTATCATATGAATATTGAATTTTGATGCTCGGTTTAGACATTGTGTTCGAACTAATCCTAGACGGGCCAGGTGCAACAGAAACAGATTTAATAGAAACAGGTTTAACAGAAACAGAAGCATTTTTCATAGGCCAGGAATGTGGAGTGACCGGTTTTGTCGAATGATTATTCTCAACAACTTGGGAGGCAAACCGTGGTTTTGAAGATTTAGAACGTTCAGATTTAAATGCAGTTGGTTGTCTAACTACTGATTGTTTTCCGAAAGGTTGTAGAGACGATTTCCTCAAGATTGTTGGTTTTGCAAAATTAGTATCCACACTCTTGTCAGTTAATCTTCTCACTTTGTTTTGTAAAGCAACATGTGCAAGCCCCTTTGCTTGAATTTGAGCCTTTAAATGCTCATTTTCTTTTACTAATGTATCCACACGATTACTTTGTTCATTCAAAGATTTACTATTTGGCTCAGAATTTAGAAAATTGTTTTGCATTTTAAGTTCAAGAGAGATGCAATGAGCCTCAAGTTTTGAAAAATCTTTTTGAAACTGAGCAATTGTCTTTTTGAGAAGAATGTTTTCAGATTCAAGAGTTTGATTTGACGTTTCAGTTGAATTGTTAACAAGTAAGGGCTCAGATATGAGATAGTTGTCTGGACATTGTGCAACACACTGGTCAACCTCTCCTTCAAAACTGAATTCAGGTTGATCAGTATGTTGTGTCGCAATTGCAGTCAGAATATAATCAACAGTAGATAATACCTCAACCATTTGTTCTTTGTCAAAGTTCGGCTCTGTGTCATAGATGGGTAAGATATCTTCTTCAACCATTTGTTCTTCGTCAAAGTTGGGCTCGGTGTCATAGTTAAGTATGATATCTTCTCCAGATCTGCTGCTGTCATCTTGCTTTGCCAATGCTTGTAACACCCCGACCCGACAAGGGTAAAGATATCACAATACGGTTTCATATCAGAACTATAATAACTAAACAATGGCGGAAGCCTTTACAAAATATCCAAAAAGAAAACATAAATAGCTAAACTTCAAAATAAAATCTAAGATCTCTAAAGGTCAAGTCTTGCTCTCAGCTCTACTCTCAAACCCAGATCAGCTATCCCATAAGCTCATCTTGAAATGCTAGATACCTGCCGCAGGAAAAGAAAAGTGCGGCTGAGCTTACAAAGCCCAGTGAACGGATATAACAAAACAAAAGCTAAAACAAAGTAAATATACAAATACGAAATCAAAATGAAATAATGACGAAGGATCTTTTAGAATTCTGCGGAAGCACACATATACAGAAATCCAAACAAGCACATAACAACTTAGACATCGCATAGCACATCAAAAACATAAACGCAAACAAAATCGGAATAACCAAACACTTAACATATCAAGAATAACATTTTACTTATAAGCCAAACGGAAAGTCTAAGAACTAACGGAAAACACTTTCTAATAAATAAACATGGCATTCATACAAATCAATTAATCAACATTTAAATACTCTTGATACCATAGTGTAGCAGCGGAATAATCAGACAAGTCATGGCAGACACATATAGCAAAACCAGTTCTCATATCAATTCCTAACCTTAGCAGAGTTAAAACATGGCAGGTCACACACGCAGACAGATAATTAACCTTCAAAACACTCAACCATATACTAACACATTCATCTTACAGATCAACGCATTCACGTAATGATAACAAATCATAATATCAGATATACGAATCATATTTTAACGTATTAACCCTATTCTAACATGGCTTCTAATAATCACTTAACAAATACGTCATAGGCACATTCACAAACATATCATATCAGAAATATCTTTCTTCTTCAAAATAACTTCAGAAAACAAATATACATATATGGAGTAGCTAGCTCCCAGAATTTTGTGAAGACGCGTATTGCACACGACATCATTCACCATATAACATATCGGATAACAGATCAGATCTAGGATGCATCCATACGCCCCTTCCTACATATTCACAAATATGCTTCACCATCCAGAGACGTGGCAGAACATCACTCTACTGCCCTAGAGTCATATCAGAGGTGCATCACTGATACGGACATGGAACCCCCATGACTAGTTAAATATTTGGTTATAGTCAACCAACTTAAGTCAAACAGATTTCAGATATAGCACAGATCATATTCAACACAAGGTCACAGAATCATATCAGACAGTCCATATCATAAGGTTCATATTCAGATAGACAGACATCATAAATTCATATCATAGTAGCATATCATATATTCATAAACAGAAGTTCATAACCAGAGATTTATAATCATAAGTTCATAATCCAATATAGTAGGGCTCAACAAATGTATATAACAAAGTCTTCCTAATATAAGTTCACATCAGATATTGCATAGTTCACTAGAACCTAAATTCAGATAAGTGACAGATCAATCATTCAGAAAAGGGTTCATAGCAATGGCATTGGGAATCCTAATAAACATAATAGGAATGGCAAAGGAGGAAAACATGAGGGACCTTTTCTGAAAAGGTCAGAATATTTGTACGATAACACAAGTGTCTTAAAGTAAGACAGAATATCCGTACCTTAAAGCAAATGAGAGGAAAACAAACGAATGTAGGAATACGAAGATGTAACGTCGCGTCTCCTCCAACGAATCTACACGGATTATGATTTATTTAATACTTATTAGTATAACGGATTAATCTCATTAATACTTTTAGAGTTGTCAGATTATTTCCATTTTTAGTGACAGACGGAATTCCAACGTTTTAGGGTTTCAATTATTAATTAGCCAAACGTATGGGTTTAATATGATAATCATCTTATTTAAGAGCTTATATGATCATCCTTTAAAGTATAGGGTTTACAAATGTCAAAGACGGATTTTAAGACTCTCTTTCAAAGTAGTTTACATAATTTATAACTCACGTGAAATAACGAAATTACACACCTAGTTTTTAACCCTAATCATTCCCTATTTAGGTTCTAGGGTTTCCATACTTTTAACATCATTTATTACGCATTCAATTAACATGTTACTTCCTTTTAATGATTTCCACTTTGACCTAGAACGTATATGGAAACAAACCGAAATTAACTTAAACTCATGCGTGTCCTTACGTAATTCATTTACACATGTTGACCCATAGTTACCCAAAATTACATGTTGCACCTTTAACATCTTTAATTATACGATCTAACCTTCTATTTTCATATTTTACACTTTTAGCCCAAAGGTTTTAGAATTTACAAAACGTACCCTAATAATTTAAATACAACTCGAATAGCCCTTTAAATATCCAAAATTACATGTTTAACCCCCACACTTATTTTTATACGTTTAGTACCCTTATTTTACTGTTTACAAAAATAACCCTTAAGTTTCATAATTTACAAAACCAACCCAAACCTTTTATGTAAAAACCGAATAATGTAAAATTCAAGTACAAGCCCTAAACCTAAGTGTAACCCATCATTAATCCATCATTAATACTTCATTAATTACCTTCCATGATTATAAGGAAACCCTAGTTCATGAAAAACCCTAATCGACCCCTTTAAAAACCTTTCCTTTTTATGCTTTTCGAGTCAAGAAAAACCCAAAACAAATCACACAAGCTTCAAATTCATAAACATGTATTTTACTCAGGTCTTATAACATGTATCAACTTCTGTAAAAATAGATTCATGATCTCTAAAAATATTATAAGCTCATTCGTTAGTTATATACGCTTTTAGGGTTTTAGGTTTCAAATAATTTCATACGACATATAAATCATGCATGGATAATTTTTATGTGTTATATACGACTTATAGGACTGAATTCATCATTAGGAACATACCCTTGAAGAGCTTGAATCGATAGAACAAGAAAACACAAAAACCTCCTTCTCGCCGAAACCCTAATCCACTCGAAAACTCCCAACGATTACCACAGCAATTCTGGAACTCAACCACTATTTTTCCCACCTTCTAAACCTTAAATATCGTCCAAGAAAAATGGTCCCAACCTCTGGAAACTGGAATTCGATTTGGGAGGGGTTTTTAGGTCGGTTTTAAGGTTATCGGCAATAAAGGATTTATGGGAACCGAATTTTATATATATACTTGAGCTATTATTTTTCTTGTGGGCTTTATAATACATTGGACTTAAAATAAATGGTCTTTTAATAATATAAATTATATTGGGCTTTTATTTAGTTTTATTTCTTTTATAAAGTTAATTAAATATTTTCGGCTAATATGTAAAATACAAAACTAGTTTTTATAAAATCATAAACTATAAAAACTACCTTTACAAAGTGTTTAATATTTATATAGGTCATGTGGGATATTTCTTAAAATTCTCTGAATTTACATATCTTATTTGGTATTCTTTTGAATTAATTATTCATACTTTTAATTGTAGGGTTATTTTGGTCTTTTTGTGAATTTTAGAAATTCAGGTATTACAATTCTTCCCCTCTAAAAAAAAATTTCGTCCTCGAAATTGAACAAGGCGGAACAGAACCGAAAACGAATTGGATTTCAGAACTTCTAGGAAGATAACGAACGTAAATCTTATCTCGGAACAAATGAATTTCTTATCAGAATATTCAAACTCAAACTTATTAAGAAATCATATCAATAGTCGAATACTTATATTAGATGATTATACTCTCATCAGAATAATGGCGGAGAACAAATGAGACGCAGAAAGTCAAATGACAAATTCTAACTTATTCAGATATCAAATGATGAGGACATCAAATGCATAGACGGAATAAATACTATCGGCCTCTATAGCCGCAGAAATATGGGGAGACATATAAGGTTAAGGTAGTCATAGCAATCTATAGGTTCACGCACATCATAACAACCTCGGATTCTAAGCGTACAAAAACTTATACGTAACAAATATCGACGAAATCTCACAAATAGGTACGGAATTCAAACGAACATGAGAAGTGCCAAATAACAGATACAAATCAAAGTCTAAACACACAACAATCAAAGGCATTTCCCAGACGTCGTATACCTTCAATAAGTTCAGATTATGTGATCTCGGTATTATTACGTTGATCAGGCGTCATAATACTTGCATCACATAACAAGTTCTTATTGTCATTATATTTGGTCTCGGGTCATGACAAAACACATAACTAATATCAAAACAAAACATACCACATAACAGATAACACGCAGATAGCAAGTAACATACTATAACAAACCAGATAAACATGAGTATACCATCATGATGGCCATACTTCAAACAAGCGGTAATTAAACAACAACACTAAGAGAATAAATAGCAAACGAAACTTATGAGGACTAACGGAAACTTAGCGAATCTATAAGAAAGAACAACAGCAGACAGAAATTATACTTTCAAAATCTTGTTTTATTTCCATCAATCAAACAAAATTCGCAGAATCGTCTTACGATGATCTTCCAAAACAAAACTTAAAAATCCCAGATTCAAACGTCAAAATGAAAACAAAAGATCCTAACTCAAAATCAACTGTCAGAAAAATTCTTATAAAGAGGGTAACAAATCAGAAACGAAACTCCTATTCTCGTGTCGGATTAAACCTACTAGTAGCCGTAGACTCCAAATCTGAGTCCACCTCGTATTCTTCCTCAAGACTCATTACTGACGATCCAGAAAGAAAAGCCTGGATATACCAGAATGCTAAACGATAAAACTTCACGATTCACACCGAGTTCCGAACAAATCAGAGAGAAGCAATACAGATCAGAATCACTTATCAGAATATCAAACCGACTTGAAACGCATGACAAACGAATCAGAATGACATAAGTCGCGCCCAAATCATATGAAGTAGATGAATCTTCTCAGCCATCGGTTGAATCTTGTCTCCGTCTCTTGCGCCTTTGGTTGGTCCATCCAACTTCCTCCAACAGCATCCTGATGTCTCCAACAGCACGGCAGTCGAGTGTGGCTTCTGCTTCACGAACCTCTCCAGCACAGGAACCATCGCAGCAACGCAGGGTCGGCACCATCTTCTTCGGCTCCACGGTTAGTCTCCATCTAACGATCGACAAACGGACGAGCGAAAACAAAATAACAAAATTCGATGCGAACAAAGGAGGGCCAATTCAGTGAAGGCAAAAAGATATCGAAGTCAAATCTGAACGACCATCAAAAGGAATCGAAAGATGTCTGAACAGACGGAAACCTAATGTCTACCCAATCCTCACAGGTCATAGCCTAAGCTCTAAGGGTCCTAAAACCTAGAGCTCTGATACCATAAATTGTAACACCCCGACCCGACAAGGGTAAAGATATCACAATACGGTTTCATATCAGAACTATAATAACTAAACAATGGCGGAAGCCTTTACAAAATATCCAAAAAGAAAACATAAATAGCTAAACTTCAAAATAAAATCTAAGATCTCTAAAGGTCAAGTCTTGCTCTCAGCTCTACTCTCAAACCCAGATCAGCTATCCCATAAGCTCATCTTGAAATGCTAGATACCTGCCGCAGGAAAAGAAAAGTGCGGCTGAGCTTACAAAGCCCAGTGAACGGATATAACAAAACAAAAGCTAAAACAAAGTAAATATACAAATACGAAATCAAAATGAAATAATGACGAAGGATCTTTTAGAATTCTGCGGAAGCACACATATACAGAAATCCAAACAAGCACATAACAACTTAGACATCGCATAGCACATCAAAAACATAAACGCAAACAAAATCGGAATAACCAAACACTTAACATATCAAGAATAACATTTTACTTATAAGCCAAACGGAAAGTCTAAGAACTAACGGAAAACACTTTCTAATAAATAAACATGGCATTCATACAAATCAATTAATCAACATTTAAATACTCTTGATACCATAGTGTAGCAGCGGAATAATCAGACAAGTCATGGCAGACACATATAGCAAAACCAGTTCTCATATCAATTCCTAACCTTAGCAGAGTTAAAACATGGCAGGTCACACACGCAGACAGATAATTAACCTTCAAAACACTCAACCATATACTAACACATTCATCTTACAGATCAACGCATTCACGTAATGATAACAAATCATAATATCAGATATACGAATCATATTTTAACGTATTAACCCTATTCTAACATGGCTTCTAATAATCACTTAACAAATACGTCATAGGCACATTCACAAACATATCATATCAGAAATATCTTTCTTCTTCAAAATAACTTCAGAAAACAAATATACATATATGGAGTAGCTAGCTCCCAGAATTTTGTGAAGACGCGTATTGCACACGACATCATTCACCATATAACATATCGGATAACAGATCAGATCTAGGATGCATCCATACGCCCCTTCCTACATATTCACAAATATGCTTCACCATCCAGAGACGTGGCAGAACATCACTCTACTGCCCTAGAGTCATATCAGAGGTGCATCACTGATACGGACATGGAACCCCCATGACTAGTTAAATATTTGGTTATAGTCAACCAACTTAAGTCAAACAGATTTCAGATATAGCACAGATCATATTCAACACAAGGTCACAGAATCATATCAGACAGTCCATATCATAAGGTTCATATTCAGATAGACAGACATCATAAATTCATATCATAGTAGCATATCATATATTCATAAACAGAAGTTCATAACCAGAGATTTATAATCATAAGTTCATAATCCAATATAGTAGGGCTCAACAAATGTATATAACAAAGTCTTCCTAATATAAGTTCACATCAGATATTGCATAGTTCACTAGAACCTAAATTCAGATAAGTGACAGATCAATCATTCAGAAAAGGGTTCATAGCAATGGCATTGGGAATCCTAATAAACATAATAGGAATGGCAAAGGAGGAAAACATGAGGGACCTTTTCTGAAAAGGTCAGAATATTTGTACGATAACACAAGTGTCTTAAAGTAAGACAGAATATCCGTACCTTAAAGCAAATGAGAGGAAAACAAACGAATGTAGGAATACGAAGATGTAACGTCGCGTCTCCTCCAACGAATCTACACGGATTATGATTTATTTAATACTTATTAGTATAACGGATTAATCTCATTAATACTTTTAGAGTTGTCAGATTATTTCCATTTTTAGTGACAGACGGAATTCCAACGTTTTAGGGTTTCAATTATTAATTAGCCAAACGTATGGGTTTAATATGATAATCATCTTATTTAAGAGCTTATATGATCATCCTTTAAAGTATAGGGTTTACAAATGTCAAAGACGGATTTTAAGACTCTCTTTCAAAGTAGTTTACATAATTTATAACTCACATGAAATAACGAAATTACACACCTAGTTTTTAACCCTAATCATTCCCTATTTAGGTTCTAGGGTTTCCATACTTTTAACATCATTTATTACGCATTCAATTAACATGTTACTTCCTTTTAATGATTTCCACTTTGACCTAGAACGTATATGGAAACAAACCGAAATTAACTTAAACTCATGCGTGTCCTTACGTAATTCATTTACACATGTTGACCCATAGTTACCCAAAATTACATGTTGCACCTTTAACATCTTTAATTATACGATCTAACCTTCTATTTTCATATTTTACACTTTTAGCCCAAAGGTTTTAGAATTTACAAAACGTACCCTAATAATTTAAATACAACTCGAATAGCCCTTTAAATATCCAAAATTACATGTTTAACCCCCACACTTATTTTTATACGTTTAGTACCCTTATTTTACTGTTTACAAAAATAACCCTTAAGTTTCATAATTTACAAAACCAACCCAAACCTTTTATGTAAAAACCGAATAATGTAAAATTCAAGTACAAGCCCTAAACCTAAGTGTAACCCATCATTAATCCATCATTAATACTTCATTAATTACCTTCCATGATTATAAGGAAACCCTAGTTCATGAAAAACCCTAATCGACCCCTTTAAAAACCTTTCCTTTTTATGCTTTTCGAGTCAAGAAAAACCCAAAACAAATCACACAAGCTTCAAATTCATAAACATGTATTTTACTCAGGTCTTATAACATGTATCAACTTCTGTAAAAATAGATTCATGATCTCTAAAAATATTATAAGCTCATTCGTTAGTTATATACGCTTTTAGGGTTTTAGGTTTCAAATAATTTCATACGACATATAAATCATGCATGGCTAATTTTTATGTGTTATATACGACTTATAGGACTGAATTCATCATTAGGAACATACCCTTGAAGAGCTTGAATCGATAGAACAAGAAAACACAAAAACCTCCTTCTCGCCGAAACCCTAATCCACTCGAAAACTCCCAACGATTACCACAGCAATTCTGGAACTCAACCACTATTTTTCCCACCTTTTAAACCTTAAATCTCGTCCAAGAAAAATGGTCCCAACCTCTGGAAACTGGAATTCGATTTGGGAGGGGTTTTTAGGTCGGTTTTAGGGTTATCGGCAATAAAGGATTTATGGGAACCGAATTTTATATATATACTTGAGCTATTATTTTTCTTGTGGGCTTTATAATACATTGGACTTAAAATAAATGGTCTTTTAATAATATAAATTATATTGGGCTTTTATTTAGTTTTATTTCTTTTATAAAGTTAATTAAATATTTTCGGCTAATATGTAAAATACAAAACTAGTTTTTATAAAATCATAAACTATAAAAACTACCTTTACAAAGTGTTTAATATTTATATAGGTCATGTGGGATATTTCTTAAAATTCTCTGAATTTACATATCTTATTTGGTATTCTTTTGAATTAATTATTCATACTTTTAATTGTAGGGTTATTTTGGTCTTTTTGTGAATTTTAGAAATTCAGGTATTACAATGCTACAACCTCATTGTCCGCATTACCGACAGTTGCAGTAATCACAACATTCTCAACATCCCTTTGAGCATTCCTTCCATGTTCATCAACTCTTTCACCTTGCACTACTGCAGGATTTCAGGAATTTGATGATGTCTGACGCTTGGAATTTTTAAACATTGAGTTCAACTTCTCTTGCAGAACAATAAATCCTTCTTGCAATTCCACAAATGCCTTTTCTTCTTCAGAATCATAAGTAGCAAGGTTTGGTGATGAAGGTTTTAAGCAGTAGATGGAAGGAGATGAAGTCATCATACTTGAAAGGCCGATATAGTGATTTTCAAAATTTCCCTCCAAAAATAATTATGAAAGATTTTCACTCCCAAAATTTGAAATTCACTATAAAATGAAATATTAAGGATGTAAGAAAATTTTGAGTTATGACAATTTTGACACCAAATTTGACCCGAAAAATTTGAATTTGGGCCCAAAAATTTGAATTTTTGACCAAAATTTGAATCTCGCGTAAAAATTGTACGTTTAGTCTCCCTTAAAAATTGAATTTTACTCAAATTTTCCCGCCAATTTTTTTTTTTTTTTTTTTTTTTTTTTTTTGGATAACTTGTGTTGTTGATGGATCTTTGTAGTCGAATGAAACTTTGTTTGTTGAAGAAGTCCTTAAGTGTAGAAAACCAGCTTATGCGTAGATTAGAACCTTACGCGTAGAAAGAACTTTACGCGTAGAAAGAACCTTATGCGTAGAAAAAACCTTACGTGTAGAAAGAGCTTACGCGTAAAAACACCACCTTACGCGTAACAATGAGACTTACGCGTAAGAATAGCTTACGCGTAGACTTGGTGAAACCTTAGCTTATGCGTAAACCAAAGACTTATTAGTAAGAACCTTATGCGTAATATTTTCTTAGGCGTAAGACTTGCTTATGCGTAGAAAATGCTTACGCGTAAGATGTTTACTCGTAAGCTTTTATGCTTATGCTTAAAACTAGGGTTTTAACCCAAAAATCCTTTACACTATCACAGTGTAAAAGATATCCATAGTCGAAGTGTTTTCAGGCTTATCCAAGCAAGAAAAACACTGAGTAAGCCAAGAAACTGAAGATCAAGCCAAGGAAATCTTATGCGTAAGTTTAGGGTTTCCTTACGAGTAGAAAAATACCAAAAACTGGTTTTATGCCCAAAAGTGTTTAGAAACTTGATTTTAATGATGAAATATCTTCAATATCACCAAAATAACAAGAAAGTTTAAAACTTGATGATCCAAAACTCTTTTTCACCTTACGAGTAGAAAGAGGTACACGAATAAAATCAAGCTCAAAAACACTTCTACACACGTAAAGTTTCAAACTTTTTGCCAAAAACTTAAACTTTAACACCAAATAACCTTTAAAGTACAAGAATCTTGGATTGAAAAGTGTAAAAAATGAGTTTTTAAGCGTATGAAAGGTGAAAAACGTGAGACCTTACGAGTAGAACAAAAACAAACCGTTTCACCCAACTAGATGGCGAATGATACCACTGTTAGGTCACCATATTATTAACACAAGCATCAATAGAAGAAATAGAGAAGAGAAGAGATCGGATGAACAACTCACAAACACACGTATAAGGATGTATGAAAGGTTATGCGTAAATGTAAGAGTGAATTGAACAATCAACCCTTAAGTGAGGGTTATTACAAGGTATTTATAGGAGAGGGAGCTAGGGCAACACTCCTAGTCCCTTTATTTCCTTAGTGGACTTGGGCCTAGGCTTATGGGCCTTCTACATAAGCCTAAACATAATAACAAACATAAATGCCATATTAAGCTAACTATTACATAAGAATCACTAACACTTGAATTAAGGTTTAGGAGTGATTCCAACAATCATATGGCATTGCTATGTGGGTCAATTTTTGACTTTGGAAAAATATTTTGTTTAACCTCAAAGCCCTATGTGATTACTCCATTTGACTTTTTAGTAAAAAAATAGTACTATTTTGTACGTTTTTTTTTGAACTTAAGTACTATTTTGTACGTTAAACCGAGTATGCGTAACGAATGCATCTAATTTTGATTGGCATGCAACATTTCCTGTTATAGACAATTGCATTGTATATCACATATGACTTATTTTGTTTATGCTTAGTTTGATATAAATAGGTGGTTTAAGGGTAAAACAACTAAAACATGCGTTTTAGGCAATGTTTTGAAACGTGAGTCGACACAAACGGGTTAACCGGTTGAACCCGGCAAAAAAAGGGTAAAAATGAACCAAGCATTTAAAAACGGGTTAACCGGTTAGACCCGTCGGGTAAGTGACCCAGATCAACCCGGTTCTCGAAACCTGGCCGTGTTTATTTTTTTCATTTTTTTAATAGAAAACCAGGTTGACCCGATGGTCGAACCAATTGACCCGGTTGAAAATTAATAATTTTTTAATAAAACCGGGTTGACCCGGCAATCGAACCGGTGACCCGGTGACTCGACCGGATCGATTAAAAACCCGATTTTCAAAACATTGGTTTTAGGCCTCTAATTTTTTTAAGACCCTCAACTTTACAAAAGTCTTGTATATATATAAAGTCATTCACATTAGTTTTTCGTGCATCATATCTAGTGCCATGATTTTGAAAGACACTAACTTACTAAAACGGGTAAATAGTTGAGAATATTGAGTCTTTTTTATTTTAGTCTTAAAATTTCTAAAATCAAAGACCAATATGTAATGAATAATAAGAGTTTAAAATATAAGGCCTCAAATGTAATTTCGCTTTAAGCCCTCATAAAAGTTGAGCCGCTCATGTTGATATATTTTTGATCGTGAGGTTGGATAACTAAATTTTTCGAAAACTATTCCTCATTAAACAAACTTAAGAGAATTTTCATTTATCTATACTATTTATAATGCAAAAATGGTTAATCTTGAAAAATGAAAAAAAAGTTAATTTGATCAAACATGAAAAATAAACATATTTGAAAGCTTGTGGCATTTGAAAAGTATTAATTGACTATAGGGAATATCTATTTGTGCACTCCTTCATTTAAAATTTAAATGTGTTCCATATGTAAAATTCAAAATATTATAGTCTTTGAAATGAGTTATAAAACACGAAAAAACTGAGCTAAAGTTTGAAAATTGACACAAACTAACTTATTTAAGACCATTTATTCAACTTAAGGACCAGCGACATGTTGATTGAAAAGTTATTTAATGGTTGACGGGTTGATAATGTGTCTTTATAGTGCATGGGTACTCGGTAGTATATATATGAACCATATAGTCTTGGTATTTATTATCAGAAGTAGATGACACTTATATCACTTGTGCCAATAAAGGTTAAGATGGCCCTTTACAATAAATTGAATATATATATATATATATATATATATATATATATATATATATATATATATATATATATATATATATATATATAATTATATATATATATATATATATATATATATTTTCTTAAAAGTTTATCGTGATGCTTTTTTACTGATGTTTTTCTGTAATGCAAACAAAGGATACGCATTATAAAAGTGTAGAAAAGGGCAAAGAAACTAAATTCCAACTTTGTAGACTGCAACTTTTTTTAAAGAAACAATAAATATTCGTACTGGTTGTGACATGTAAGTATTTGATTTGTAGTTTCGAAATTTATTATAGTTAACTTAAAAGTGTGATACTTTACACTATAAGAGCAAACACAATGATAACTTGAGTTATTTTATAACATCGTCCACGTCAGCATCACATCAGCTTTAACATTTCACCTTAACATTCTTAAAAAACACCCACAACAATAACATCTCAATAAGATCAATAACATTTCACCTTAACTTGAAGGGTTTTTTTTTTTTTTTTTTTTTTTTTTTTTTTTTTTTTTTTTTACGCCTTAACGGGCATTGCCCGTATAACGTCTCCATCATTTTGAGCAAATAGCGTCGTGTCTCCAAAGGTAATAACGGCTTCAACGTCGTTAATGGGTCTTCAACGCCGTTATGGCGTTACCATTATTCATGCTCTAACATTCTTCCTTTAATTCCACAGTGTCATATTTTTTTAACTTAAACATTAAGGGGGTGTCAATCATGCCTAACAACATTTCTCATACCTAATCACGCATCAATAATATCATTCCATCTCATCTAATACCTAACCATAAATTTTTAGTGGCAACCAAGCCTAACCCATACCTCATCTTTTTTTTAATGCTCAACGGATACATTTTTTAATGCTCAACGGATACATTTTTTGAATCTATCTCCCACACCTAATCGGTGAACTTTGTCGATTCACCCACAAACACACCACACCGAACCACACCGATTTAGTGGCAATGCTCATACCGATCGGTATGGGGCAAACCGCAACCCACACCGATCCCACTGCCACCCCTAAGTATCAAATTTGTTTTGATTAGTTATTCATAAAACCATAAAAGCATAAACATAGTTTAAATGTATTCACGATCAAATTAAATGTTTATTTTCAAATTGTATACATTTAAAAAGAAAAAGAAGGGCCGAAGCGAATAAGATATCATCTTAACATTTAAAAAAAAAATATCATCTTAGAGAAAATAAAAAAGTAGTCATTTGTTTTAAACAAAGCAAAATATATAAAAAGAAGTTAAGATGGACGAATATTTTTTTAAGGGGTGTGGCAGTCATGCCATCATACCTATCTCATACCTAATCATCCACCAATAATATCCTTCCATCTCATCTCATATCTAACCATAGATTTTTAGTAGCAACTATGCCTAACCAATACCTCATCTAATTTTATTTTTATTTTTTTTATATTTATAATTATATTAAACAATTTAATAAAAACATAATATTTTATTAATACTTAAAAGAAAATTACATCCTAAAAATCGCATTAATAAAAAAAACGAACTAAAACACATATCTAAAAATCGCAAGTCCATCCATATTTCGCCGCGAGCTCACGTTTTTTGTCAAGAGTGAACGCTAGTATATTTGGATCGATTATGTTATCGTGCGGTTCCCTGTAGAATTTCATCGCCCTAAACATATGCTTTTCTTCAAGGATACGGATTTGTGTCGCCAACAACTTTTTGGCCATTTCATCCTTTGCAGCTTTTTTCTTCACCCGCCGTCTGCAATAGTTGTGTTTTCCTTGATGTGTAGGTGTCGAAGCTCGCAGCTACACTATGCATTCTCGACGACTCGCTTTCGGCCTTTTTGCCTTTTCTAGTCCAAAGTATGAATCAAGTATCTCACATATGTTTCAAACTAGATTTGAAGCCACCAATAGAGTCTTAGTTGAACGGTTATTTAAAGACCGTTACTGCTAAACTAAAGTTCTTTTACTAAACATTTTTTGACACTTTGTCACTTGGACAATAAAAACATTCAAAGTGCATTTAGTTGGAGGGTTTTTTTTTTTTTTTTTTTTTTTTTTTTTTTTTTTTTCACAGTTTTGTAAAAAAATATCAAGCTTGGTGTAGATCATTAAAGAAAATATCAAGTTGCAATTGATGTGCCTAAATGTCATTAAGACAGCTCAAGTGTTGAGGATTGCTCAAAGTTGGAATGTGATGCTGAATTTTACAAAAAATTAGTTGTACTTGATGTAACAATATTAGAAAAGGAGTGTTTGGGACAAGGAAGTTTTGTGCAATTCCAAATGCTTTCTTCTTGATTGGAGCTACTGAGGGCCTTGTAACTTGTGGCTATAAAAAGGGTGATAGGATATCCAACTTATTCACATTAGAGGTGCTGAGGTGGCAGTGAGTATGTTGCTCTGTCATATTCAACTTAGTAGACAGTCACATAAAGTAGGTTTCCAGACTTTGGTGGAGTGCTGTTGATCCCAGTTTAGCAAACGATCATTTATAGAAGCTGACTTAAACTTAAACACAAACTATTAAACACTACGCGGAATTTAATGTTTAATCTTAAGAAGAATACTTTGATTAACACTCAACACCTCAATATTTTATTAATATTAATATTATGAATAGTATTAGGGTTTTTCAGCCTTGAAGTGTATCGACTTTAGATATAACTAATACGTATATCTAATCTCTAACCTAGGACCTCCTTTTATAGGGTAAGGAGTCCTTTACAATATACAATACGTAACCTACAAGATAAATATCTTTACCATATTTATCTAATACAAAACATTAAACCGACTTAACAATACTAGTAGTGTTTTGTTACATAAGCAGTGGATCACTATTACTACTAGCCGTGGTTTGTCTTCATCAGTGGTTACATTTCTTCTGGCCGTGGTTTTATTTGTGCTGGCAGTGGTTCCACACTTAGAATAATTCATTTCATTGGAACCTAAAACCCAACAATCCTCCCCTAAACTTGATATGTTCTAACAGAATTATCAAGTTTCCTTTAAGCTCAAAACTTCTTACTTGGAGGATGTATCCAAACACCCAACAACCTCCTCAGTCTCCTTATTAGATCCTGACTCTTCATCAGTAGCTTTAGATCTTTTTGCCATTCTTTTTAATCTTCCTTGAGACTTGCCTTTAATGGCTAGAGGACCTTGTAGATCTGCAATCTTCTCAATCTTCAAGAACAATTGGTCAATCATAGGATTTGTAGGCTTTGTCCCCTGTGGATCAAGTTTGGCTTCCAACATCTTTCTGGCTACATTCTTGGTTAGTTGATAGTCTTTATCAATGAACATGAAAAACTTCTCCTGTGTAGTCTGCACGGCATGTACTCTGCAGGGTTGATATAACATCCATTCAACCATATCACAGTCTTCCCAAACTTTGTCTTCTGGATTGGGTTGACACAAGTTCCTCACAGCTGTCCACACAAACCTTGCTAAGTTTCCAGTTGGTCCAAACTTACCATATCTGAACTCCATGATCTTCCATAGTTGTTCCAGATCAACTTTATTCATACAAAACAACAAACATCCAAAATTGAAGTATGTACTTTTCCAGCCATCAGCTCTTGTAATTTCAATCATTTCTCTATCATTTGTTGTGATAGGTTCTTCAGGTTGATCTTACTGGTGTAGGATTAATAGGTTCTTCAGGTTGATCACACACCATAAGATACAGATTCATTCTTTCTTCCTTCTCCATCTCTTCATCCACTTTCTGTTTCTTAGAACTAGACTCCTCCTGAATAGTTGCTTTTCTCTTTTGTCTGTTCTTTATCCACTCATCTTATTTCTCAGAATTCATAGGAATGAAGTCATCACATCTTCTTTTACAAGCTTGATAAATCTCCTCAACCTCTTCATATGAGCATTTTCTCAAATTTACACTAATATGCATGTCCATATGTTTGATAAACTTCATTATTTGATTTCTCATTTCTTGCTTAGTTGGAGGTTTATTCTTCTTAGCTTAATAATCTTTAACAACTCTTTCCTTCTTCATTTTTCTCACCCTTTCAGCCAAAACCTTAGACCTTGTATCAATGTCTAATTGTACGCATTCATGATCAGTCCACTCTGTCTTTATCATTTCAGAAGCTTGAAGTAAAGGTTGTTCATTATTCCATTCTACTATCAATCTCTGAGTAGCTTCCTCTTCTTCTTTCCTTTTCTTTTCAAAATCCAGATCTTCAGCCTGATACATTTCTTGTAACCTTTTGGACATTTCATGATCATGTGCAATCTGCTCCTCCCTACTATCAAATTCAATTTCTTCTTCTTCAGGTTCTGCAATGCCTTTACCCTTTCCAATATCGGGTTGAACCATTTTAGTCTTTACAGGTTCACCAATCTTCAAGCTTCTCAAGGGTTTAGGTCCAGTAGGTTTAAGTATAATGGGAACAGGTGCAATAATAGGTTCAGGGTTTGATGAGGTTTTACTTAAGTTTAACAATGTACCAGCAACCTCCTTCTCAACTTCCATAGACTTGGGTGGTGGTATGACAGTGGTTGTGATTATGGTAGCAGTGGTTGTAATAGCAATGGGTGTATCTGAAGTAACAATGGATGAAATTACCTTAGAGGTTGCAGCAGTGGTTTCATCTGCACTAGCAGGGGATTCAGCAACAATAGCAGTGGTTGTTTCCTGCATCACTTCTTCCTCTTTATCTTCAACTACAACCTTCAAATTTTCAAGCACTGCTTCTTTTCCTTCCTTGTCAGTCACCATATAGTCATCACCATGATCTCCACTATCCAAATCCAGATCAACATCCAGATTTAAATCCTCCCCTGAATCCTTGCTTTTACTCCTCCCTTGTTTGGATACATCCTCCAAACTTTGACCCGTTGAGGAGCTAGCCTTCTTATTCACCTTCTTGACTCTCCTAGAAGCAGCAATCCCTAGTCTCCTTATTCTCTCCAAGACAGTTACCCTGTGCTTCAGTCTTCTAATAGTTCCAGCCTGAAAGACTGCAAGTTCCTGTAGACCAGTGATTGTATTTTCCATTTTGGTACATTTAGCCGTCAATTCATTATTATGTCCCAAAATACCCTCATCACTTCGAGCTGTGTAACCTGCTCCGAGAGGTGAATCCTGGGGTGTAGAAAACATGGCATGAGACATAGCCTGATCATCCATGCACCCTAATGTAGCCAGTTGGCTAGGGATTCCTCCACCTGTGTTGAGCTCAAGAGAACTCTCCATATTAGGAGTTGTCAGTGGTTGGGTCTTACTGATGTTTTCACTGACATGTTCAGCACCTAAGCCTGAATCAGTAGTGAAAGCCCTTCCACTCATGTCACCTTCACCTCTTGTGACATCCTCATGAACTACACCACTAACACCAGCCTGAGGTAGCTTGGTGTCCTTCCTCATCCTTCTTTGAACTAAGATCCTTGTGGGTTCAGCTGGTAAGAGTAAGGGTTCAACAGTGGGTTCATGTGGGTTCAGATAGGGTAGCAGTGGGTTCAGCATCAGTGGTTTGGGTGGGTTGTGTTTCAGGTACCTCTTCATTCTCAGGAATGTCTGGCAAGTTAAGCATATGAGGGAATAATGGTGTAAGAGTTTCTGAGAAATTTGGATTTTGTTTCCTCATATGTGCAAATACCTTAGATAGCATATGAAGTACTTTATACTCCCTTTTATGAGGAATGGGTTCGGTGATCTGATTGTCCACAATTAATTGAACAAACCTAGGATATAAGTAGTATTTCCCCTTTTCCTTAATGTTCTTCATAAAACCATCAAATATCATCCTAGACCAATTAAATACCCTCCCTTGTGATAGACATATGATAGCAGTTGCTATTTTGGAGGGAAACTCATCAAAGCCAGTAGTCTTATTGCTTACACACATAAGCAGAGTATGTATCAAAAACTTCCACTATGGTGAAAACATACCTTTGTGAAATTTGATCCTATCCCCTCTTCGTTCATAACCCATCTTTTCCAAACCTTCAAAAATCTCATCATTAGACAAATTTACAACCCCTTAAACATCCTCCAGCTTTAAAACATCTCTGATCACCTCCTCTGTGACTAGGATCTCATTCTCATCAACAACAGTCCTAAGAACCTCTGCTCCATCTCTTTCTTGAATTTCAGCATACCACCAAAATTGATGAATGTTAGCCTTAATTGTTTTATTAGAAGTGATGGTCATTCACGGTTAGGAACTTTGTAACGTGTGTTAGATATCGTGATAGAATAATCAACGGGCTCGTGGACTTGGGCTAAGCTAATTGGTTATAAGTTAAGTTAAGCTAGCCTCATGTATGATGTAATCCAACCCAAGCCCAAACGAGCCCATGGAAAGCCTTTTAGGGCATCATGTATTCCAACTATAAATACCCCTCAAATGGTCATTTGAGGGGTGTACTTGAAAGTGTGTGTGTGTGTGTTTTCTTTGGAGCAATATAACATCTCTTGTTTTTCATCTCTCTACACATATACACGGTTTAACATCAAGTCACCAACTTCTTAATCTTTTCTTCTTCATCTTATACGCATAACGTTTGTGTTTGTGTTTCACGTATTCTACGCGTAGCGTGGTTTCACGTGGGTATACTTGTGTTCGTTAAGTGGGTTTGTGATAAGGTTGATATAAAAGTAAGGTCCTACAATTGGTATCAGAGCCTAACAATGGTTTAGGAGTGTTTTGGTTGAACTTTTTTGTTGTAGTGTACGCGTAGTGTTCGTTCTCAAAGATTCACGCATAAAACTTTAATTTTTGCACTTAAATCTTCAAGATTCTTATGGTCTAAGGTTTATATAGTATTAAAGATTCTAGTTTTGGAAAAAAGTTCAAAGCTTTATGTGTTTTACATCGTTTTTAAACTAGTTTTTGGTTCGTTGTTCATTTCTACGCGTAAGCACAAAAAGCATTTTGGGTGTTTTTGGTCAAAACAATCTTGTTATTTGAGTGTTTTTAAGGCTGTCTGTGCATCAGAAATTGGTTGAATCATTGGAAATTTTTTACGCGTAAGTCAAAACCCTAGTTTTACGCATAAGAAAGTCAAAACCCTTTTTCTACGCATAAGTTTCTACGCATAACTTTTTGGTGAAGAATCTTCGTGCAACAAAGGTGACTCAGTGCTTCCCTCACTTGGATAAGTGTGTGGAACACTTCGACATTCGGATATCTTTTACGCTGTGACAGTGTAAAGTATTTTTGGTTTTAAACCAACTCTTACGCATAAGCAGAAAGCTTACGAGTAAGCACTCTACGCATAAGTTAACTCTTACGCGTAAGGTACTTTACTTCTACGCTTAAAGTTTACGCATAAGACTTACGTTTAACCTTAGGTTTACGCATAAGAATCCTACGCCTAAGCTCTTTACGCATAAGGACTCCTACGCATAAGCAATCCTACGCATAAGCATTCATTTCTACGCATAAGAACTGGTTTTACGAGTAAGATTTTGAGCAAAACTTCAAACGGCTATAACTTTTGAACCGTAACTCCGTTTTCAGCGATCTACCCATCAAAACGACCGTGAGAACGAGGAGAATAGACCGCCGAATAAACTAAACGGTCAACCTTCAAGTCCTAAAAACGCTCCGAAAAGAAGTTATTGAGGTTTTTAAGTTTTTAGACCAAATTTTCACTACAACAACCGAGCTTAATCTTCATCCAACACAACTCCTTTATCGTTGAATCGATCCTACATCAACTTTATCATATCATACCTTCATCAATGGCAACTCAACAAGACATTCATGCAGCCGGTGCCAAAAACCGTCCTCCTATGTTAGAAAAAGGTGGTTATCTTCAATGGACAAGTCGAATGCTACGTTACATCAAGACAAAACCTAATGGAAAATTGATGATCAAATCCATTCAGGATGGACCCTTCATACCTCGGCAAGTCCAAGACCCTGGAAATGCTGATGCAACACCTCCCGTCCCACCATTTTTTTGTCTTCAAAAAAAATCGGAATACTCTGAAGAGGATCAGAAGCAAGTCGAAGCAGATGACATGGCAATTCATATTGTACAACTGGGTTTACCAAGAGACATCTTTGCTGCTGTAGACAGTTGTGAAACTGCTTTCGATATGTGGGAACGTGTTAGACGACTTTGTCATGGAACAGAAATTGGTCAACAAGACACAGAGAACAAGTTGCTAACTGCTTGGGAGAAGTTTACATCTACTCCAGGAGAATCCATTGAATCCTACTATGGAAGGTTCTGCACTTTAATGAATGAGCTGATCAGAAACAAGTTGACACACAGAACTATCGTGAGAAACATCAAGTTTTTGAACAATCTACCAGAAGAATGGGGACGATATGTCACGATTGTCAACCAAACAAAAGACTTACATCAAGTGAACTTTGATCAACTCAACGATTTTCTGAAACAAAACCAAAATGAAGTGAATGAAGTCAGGCAAGAAATATTAGCAAAGAATCATGATCCATTGGCACTCATTGCAAAGACTCAAACTCCAGTGAATACACAACAACAAGCTTCATCATCTTCCACTAACAACAACTTGCAGCAACAACAAACCTATCCACCTGAACAACAACATTACTAGGAACAAGGAATCACTGATCTTGAAATGGAACCAAAAGAAGCTTTGTCACAAGTATTTTCTTTATTGGGTAAAGCATTCAGAGGTCGCTATTCCACACCTACTAACAACAACCAAAGGATTTCATCAAACACTCGCAACAGGCAAATTGCACAGCCGGGTGTGAACATGGGTAATCAAAGACAAATGGTTGGAGTTATTGGAAATCAGCAGGGATATGCTACTGGATTTCGCATGGGTAATCAGGCGGTTCCGAATCAGGGTAATCAGATGGGTCAGAATGTTGGGAATAGAGTAGTGGGTAATCAGAATGGGAATGTTGCAGCTCCAGTCGTTGGAAATTATGGAAATGTGAATCAGGGTAATCAGGTTACGTGTTATAACTGTCAAGGATTGGGTCATATGGCAAGGAATTGTCCAACTAAGCCGAAAAAGAAGGATCTTGCATATCTTCAGAAAGCTATTATGTTGGTACAAAAGGAACAATCTGGACTTCAATTGAGTGCTAAGGAACATGACTTTATGGCTATTATGGATGATTTGGAAGACCTCGAGGAACTCAATGCAAACTGCATCTTCATGGAAAATCTTCAGGAGACTAAGTACGACATTGATTCTGACGCACCTCCTGTCTATGACGCCAACGCAATATCTGAGGTACCAATCACTGATCCATGCTATAACAATGTCATATTTGATATGTTTACTCATGACGAACAGCATTCTGTGACATCAGCACCTACTTATGATACATACCTGGACAATCCGAGTTGTAGCAATACTAACACTGAGACTCCAGATGTGGATCCTAGTGGAGACTGTGTGGCACAAAATACTGAGACTGATGAGGAAACACGTGCTTATTTTGAATCATTAATCAATAATTGTGGCATTGAAATCGAGAAAGTTAGAACGGTCAATCGCGAAGTTAAGGCCGCGAATGCTAAATTGACCGCTGAGCTTGAGAGTTACAAAGAGAATGCAAAAGCCTTTGAATTTCAGAAAAACAAAGAATCAGAATTAGAAATTGGTTATCGAAATTTGGTTTCTAAAGAACAACTATTGCAAATCAAGTATAACACACTTGATGTGAATTTGAACTTGAAAATTAAATCTTTAAACAAGGAAATTTCTGATTTAAATAACCAACTTTCCAAACAAAAAGAAATGTTTTCTAATCTTGAAAAAGAGAAGAAGCAGTTGATTACTGATTTTTCAAAACGAGTAGATTCTCTTCTTGATGAAATTCTTGATAAAAATGAAAAAAAACCAAACTTATGGAAAATTTACTTCTTAAAACGGGGTCATTCTGCTCAAACAATCAAGATGCTTTCTAATCAAGTAAATCCGCGTTTTCATACTAATAATAGAATGGCACTTGGTAATGACCCTTCTTCGTTCCTCAAGAAAGCTCAGAAATCTCAGAATGTGCTAAACAATGGAAATGCTTTACATGAACCATTATTGTTCGTGATTCTCTTGAAACGTTAGAACTATCTGAGGAGAGTAGATCAAAAAATGAAACAAAAAAATCCGGAAATCAAACCAATTGATTATAACAAATGGAACAAACTTAACGGAATTACTTTTTTTAATCAAAAAGAAAAGTCAAAGTTTTCCATCACACCAAGTGTTTCAAACAAAGAGTCAACACCTGTTTCAAAATCTGTTTCAAAACCAGTTGTTGTCTCAAATTCTCTTTCGAACATTGAACAAATGTCTTCAAACAATCCTTTTAACACAAGTGATGCGAGAAGTATTTTAGAAAATGTGAAAACTAGAATTGTGGATCTTCAAGACTGTTAAAACTAAAACCAATATTACAACAAACATCTAGTTTAATAGTTTTGATAATGAAAATAAAAAGTATTTTGAAACTCAAATTGCCCCTCAGCTGAATGCCATCAGTGCAAGGGTAATTCATTTTGAACAAGCATTTTTGAAAGAAACCGCTGAATTTGTCAAGGACCATAAATCCCTGGTAAAGCAAGCTAATGACTGTGTTGAACAAATCAAAGTTTTGGAAAATTTAAATGACTCTCTCTTCGAAGATGTTCTGACTACTGATATTATGTCCATCATTTTACAAACATATTCTGTTGAAGATCATGAAAGACTCCAGTCTGAGACCTCCAAAATTATTTCAAAATATGAAAAAGCACTTGAAAAACTTGAAAAAGAAAATGTCTCATATTTTAAACAACTTGATCGAAAAACTGAGGAATGCAAGTATGACAAATTGTCGTATGAGCGTGCCTACAATGACATGAAAGCGAAAAATGATCTTTTGAGGGCTCAGCTGGAATTTCAAAAAGGAAATGCAGTGGATACTAAGATTTCAAAACCATTGACTGAGGAGAAAGCAAATGTTCCCAAACCGGTTTTAAAACCAAAAATGTCTGTTTCAATGCCTCCTCCAAAAGTCAATGAGAAAAATGATTTATCAAAATCAGTCACTCCACCTGCCTTGCCTAAACAAAATGTTGATAAAGGAAAAGCGGTTATTGAGAAACCAAAAGTTTTAGCTCCTGTCCTTTTTAATATTAGTACCACTAATGCGTCTGCCTCCACATCTAAAACATATGGAACAAACGACATAAGTTTAGAAAAGCACTCTAAAGAGACTAGGAAAGCTGAAACCACTTCTCTAGAGAAAAATGTGAATCCTAATGAGTATGCCTTACCTTCTACAGGACTAGGAAGCACCTCTAGGAGCAGCAGACTAAAGCCTAAGAGCAATACAAGGAACAATAGAGTCTCGCTTGCCTCTAAGAGTAGTCGCTTGAATAACGAGAAGAAAGTAGAAGAACACCCTAGGAGTTTACCGCTTTGTAATAAAAAAGACATTTCATCTGAATGTAATGAACCTATGAAACTTGCTAAGTCTAATGAATGTGTTGAATCTCTTTGTTTAACTTTAAAGAAATCTTTAACAAATGTTCATGATGATTGTGTTTCTAAGAATGAGATTGTTAAGCCTGTTAAGAAGAATGTTCCCAAAAGAACTTATGCTAAATGAATAGGAAGACTAGTTGCGAGACTTAGGCTTTACACTACTGATAGGGAGCATAATGTTTACTTTAGGGATGACATTTGGAAACCCACGGGTAGAACTTTCACACTCCAGAATGGTAGAATGAGTGATAAACCTGTCTTACCAATAGATCACTTCTATGAGTGTGATCAGGATTTTACCTCTAACCCAAAGGAACCAAAATCAAAACGGTTTCCAAAATCTTCTTCTTCTGTGATTGGCAGGTTATCAAAATATGTCTTTGGATCGTCGACTCGGGTTGCTCCAAGCACATGACCGGGAATCTGAAGCTGCTGATCAATTTCGTCTGGCAATTCATGGGAATCGTACATTTCGGAAATGATCATGTAACAGCTATCATGGGTTATGGAGATCTACCTTTTGGAAATTATTTGATCACTCAGGTTAACTATGTCGAAGGGTTGGGACATAATTTGTTCTCAGTCGGGCAGTTCTGTGATGCAGATTTAGAGGTTGCTTTTAGGAAAAATGCTTGCTTCGTTAGAAACTTGGATGGCACTGATCTCTTAACTGGGAATCGTGATACAAACTTGTATGCTATCGACATCAATCAAATGGCCTCTTCATCACCAATATGTCTTATGACACGAGCATCTGGAACACAGTCCTGGTTGTGGCACAGACGGTTATCCCATCTCAATTTCGACACCATCAACAATCTTGCCAAAGACAACATCGTCAACGGACTTCCAAAGTTCAAATACACCAAGAATCACTTATGTCCATCTTGCGAACAAGGAAAAAGCAAAAGAGCATCATATAAACCCAAATCTGTACCTAGTTCGGAAGCAAAGTTGCATATGTTACACATGGACTTATGTGGCCCAATGAGAGTTGAAAGCATTAACGGGAAAAAGTATATTCTTGTAATCGTCGATGATTATTCAAGATATACATGGGTTAGGTTTTTGAGATCAAAAGACGAAGCACCAGGCATCATCATCACCTTTCTAAAGCATATTCAAGTACTTCTTCAAGCTCCAGTAAGAGTTGTAAGAACAGACAACGGCACATAATTCACAAATCAGGAGTTAAGAGCTTATTTTGAAGATGTTGGAATAACTCATCAGACATCAGTTGTTAGAACTCCACAGCAGAATGGGGTAGTCGAAAGAAGAAATCGTACTCTTGTGGAAGCTGCTCGCACAATGCTAATTTATTCTTGTGCACCGTTATTTCTATGGGCTGATGTTGTTTCCACTGCTTGTTTCACTTAGAACCGATCCCTAATCCATCCTAGATTCAATAAAACCCCGTATGAGCTTGTGAACAACAGAAAACCTGATATCTCTTACTTTTACGTGTTTGGCGCTTTGTGCTATCCGACGAATGACAGAGAAGATCTAGGTAAATTGAAAGCTAAAGGTGATATTGGAATCTTCATTGGATATTCAGATAACTCGAGGGCATTCAGGGTGTATAACATAAGAACTAGGAGGATCATGGAGACGATGAATGTGAAATTTGATGAACTTTCACAGATGGCTTCTGAGAGACTCGCTCTAGAACCCGCACTAAACCAGCAGACTTCTGGACACATCAGTTCGGGACTCGTACCTCAAAGAGCTCAATCAACTTCGTTTGACAATCCTACAGAACAAGAATGGGAAAATTTCTTCGAGTTAATGTTCGATGAATACTATGGTGGAACTTCGTCAAATGCATCAAACCATCATTCCGCTGCACCCGCTCAAAATCATCCACCACCACCAACAGAAGATGCATCTACAACGGTCGAAACCTGTTGTTCCCCGTTCACTATCGTTTAAAACAGTTCAAGTTTATAAAACAAGTTAAAAGTGAACTATGACTGAAATTAACATAAAGAAAACACACTAAGTAATTTTCAACATCATATTCTTATTAGAAATAAATCAACAAAGAATACGTTACCCAAGTACTTGCGGAATAGTACTTGGGATTGAAATGACAAAGTTGGGTGATTCCTCTCTAAGCTCAGGCTATGTCTGAGCACAACTCTTAGAGCTCACTGAGCTATCTCAGGAACTAAGTTGTATTTGGAGGAGTGAAAAGATGGCTTGCGTGTATGTGTTTTTGCAATTCACAAGCTTAACCTTTTCACTCCATCTCTTATGCTATTTATACATGTATAATATTTGACTCTTTCCTAAGTGACAAACTGACATCATACAGAAGACAAAATACTGATGTATTTTGTATCTGTTTACAAAGACTATTCTAGGTAAGAGACAAGATTACTTTCCTAAGTTCAGTGATGACACTGAGCCTGATCTTTTTCCATTCAGGGAAAGTTGACTTTGGTTGATAAGGACTTCGTCTTATCTGATTCAACCTTTCCCGCTTTGTCCCGCTCTTTCTTCAGTCTTTACATCCTTCAGTCTTCTACTTCAGTTTGTCTTCAGTGTAAGAAGTTGGAGAGGAATCTTAGGGATTCAGTGAGTTATTGTCATCACTCACTGAATCCATCATCTTCTTCTTGACTCAGTCTTCACCCTTTAAGTTCCGCCTTACTGAGTGGAGAGACTTCTTCTTTGCCTCTTACTGAGTATCCTGAAGACGACTCACTGAGAGACTATGCACTCAGTGACCTGTTTGTGTTAACGGATTAAATACTTGGGCTATTTTCTATTCAAATCTTAGATTAAGGGGTTTGGGTATTTACTGAACCCAACAGTCTCCCCCTATTTGGATATACAAATAGCCTAACTGGTTGATCAGTGTAAGTGAGCAAGAGGCTTCTTCTTACACTGAATGTACTAATGAATACAATAAGGAACACTGAGTAAATGAATAAAACATACATCGTTTATTGATCAGATTACATAGTTCCTATCACTAGTACAAAAGATAAAACAAAATGATGTCAATCCAGATGGATACCCAGTGCTTCAAGCTTCACTTTCTTGGTGATGAGTGTTTCCCTGTCAGGATGGTCTCTGATCTTGGCATTCAGGTCTTGACAGAACCTGATGTTCGCTGGGGATTGGATCTGAGAGGCCACAGGAATATAGCTGATCATTGCAGCCACTCCAGCCTGATCAATGTCACTCCATCTTTGAAATGCAGGGTTCCCGTAGACATCAATGTGGAATAGCCCTCTTTCAGGCTCTTCAATCACTAGACAGTTTACAAACTTTACACCCTCATGCAGTTCTCTGTTGCATTCAAGGCCAGGTACTTTGATCTCAGGTTGGAAATCAACTCTTTTCCTTTTGCCAGTGGAAGCTTGTGGTTGAGATCCTTGAGGTGCAGTCAAGGCAGGCTGAATTCTCAGTTGGGTTGGTGCTTCTCTTAGCCTTTCATATCTTTTGCTAAGCATCTTCATCAGCTCCTTGACCACCTTGTTTTGCTTCTTTCCAATGATCGGACCAAGTTCATCAAGTTCAGTGATCCCAAAGTCACTGAATTTTAAGGGATCATGAACCTCAAAGTGTCTTTTGTCATCTCCCCTGTAAACATTCATAGCCAATGGTTTGGTGTTGGGAATGATTTTGACATCAGTGATTTTTTCAGGAAGCCTTCGGTTGGTCATTGTCCAGTTATATTCTTTAATTCTGCTTTGCCTGAGAGCTTCAGTTTTCTTTCTCTTTTCTTCATACTGAGCTCTCATTGCAGCCATTTGAGCAGCCTGAGCTTCCATGAACTTCTGTCCTGCCTGACCCTTTTTGAGCTTGCTTGCATCTATTCCCACATTTTCAGCTTCTTCGGCAATCACTTTGGTCAATGCCTCCTTAGTCTTCTTTTCATCCTCAGCTTGTTTCAATTTCCTCTATTCTTTAGCAAGGTGTTTGGTTAGCTGTTGAGGAGTGAAGAGGTATTCAGTGTCACCGATTTTGTAGGGAATCCTCTCAGGCTCAGTAGTTGTCAGTATGCCTTTGCCCTTGTCCTGTCCTGAGGAGGATGATGCAATAATGGGAGGTGGTGTTGTCATGATTGGTGTTAAGACTGTCAGTGTTGTAGTTATTGCTTGAGGTGGAAGTGATGAGATTGGTACTGCAGAGACTGGTGCTGATGATGATGATGTTTGAGCTGCTGAGACTGGTGGTGTTTGCTCCCCCTCAGTGTGAAGAGGAGTTTCTTCAGCAGTATTCTCCCCCTCAACTGTTGCCGTAGCGTCAGTGAGGGCAAGAGTTGGAGTAGGTGCTGAGGGGGACTGACCAGCTTGACCTTTGAAGGCCTGATAGATTTCAGTCATCATGGCCTTTATTTCTGACGTATCTGCTTGAAGACCAGTGACCTTTGCATCCAAGTTTGCATGAGATAACTCCAAGGCAGTCATTCGTGGACCAAGATTCCAAACCATAGAAGACGAGGCCTGAGTCAAGGTAGCTACCTGAGTGTTCAGTGAGTCCATGGTGGTCTGAAGAGTTTGAACTGAAGTTTGAAGACCCGGAACATTTGCAGACTTGAGCATCTCTATAAGATCAGTGAGCCTAGATGAATTTTTTGCATATGCCTCAGTGGCCTCCAGCACTTTGGCATTGAGCGCTGGGTCTTCTTTGATAGCGTCCCTGATTTCATCAATCGTAACCCCAACTGTCTGAAGATGCTTGAGGAACTTAACCATGTGTTCATCCAGGTTGACAAGATGGTGGTACATAAGATCTCTGTGCTCATGAACATTTTCGTTGAAAGTGAGCACATCAGATCTAAGGTCAGCATAACTGGCAGCAGCTTCAGTGTGTTGATCCCAAAACTGTTCAGTAACCCCAGAAAACAGCCTCCTTGAAGCCCTACTGATCCACTTAACCAGTTGTCTTTCAGTGAGCGGAAGAACATTGTCAAACTTTTTGAATTCGTCAGAGCTGGAGGATGAGGCTGAGTCATTGTCTTCAGGTTGAAAAGGTGACTTAGTCTGCGTTTGTGGATCAGGCTGAGGCTCTTGTTCAGTTTGAACCTCAGCGTCCACTTCTTCTCCTGCTGATAAGATTTCTTCATCACTTTCAGAAAGGTCATCATCAGATTGTAGCAATTCAGTAACCTCAGCAACAGTTAACAAGGGAGTGGGAATGGGTTCCATATCAGCGGGTGGTATTGATCCCTCTGAGTCTTTGTCCTCCGTGGACCCCTCGGACACTGGTGGGAGTTTCCCAGTGTCTTCTCGGGAGTCAGGATTGGTTTTGGGTTCCGTATCGGCGGGTTGTTTCTTTCCCTCCGAGTCTTTGTCCCCCAGTGACCCCTGAGACACTGGTGGTTATTTCCCAGTGCCTTTAGCAGAGTCAGTGAATGTTGTATCCCTATCAGTGGGTTGTTTGTTTCCCCTTGAGTCTTTGGGATCGATCAGTGTGCCCTCAGACAAAGGCTTGGATTTGCTAATGTCATCACTGGGCGATGTGGAAGGCGCTCCCCTACCAGCGGGTTGTTTGTTTCCCTCTGGATCTTGGGGAGTAGTAGGTGTGACCAAGGGCACTGACTGTGATGTATCAGTGTCCTTCGTTGTCACGGGGGTGGTTGTTGCCTGGTCAGTGGGTGTCTTTTTGGTCTCAGGCCTTTTGTGCCTCTTAGGCGGTGCTCCTGAAGCCTCAGGGCCCTGAGACTTTGGTTTAGTCTTAGTCCCAGTCTGAGACTTCCCCTTTTTCTTTTTAAGAGCAGGGTTTAGAGACACTGATCCCTCCTGGTTGTTTACAGCAACCATATGGGCCGTCAATTCAATAGGTGTGACAAGGGATGGGTCCTTTTGAAAATTTGAAGGACTCAGGATGCCAGGTAAATTTCCAAATTTTTCATCCTGAGTATAATTAGCACCCAGTAACGATTGTAAAGCACAAGAGACAAACCTAGGATACGAAATATACTTCGTCCTAGTTTTGCTCTGTAGCTTCGTTACAAGATCACTGTAAATGATCTCCCCTATGTCGACAGTGACCCCATTCATCAGGCAGTATGCCATCATCAACTGAATAGAGTTAACTTGTTCAGTGGATGAGTGGTTCCCGCCGAGGACCTGAATCACAAAAGTGAAAAGGATCCTCCAAGCCACGGGGAATGAACTTTTAGTGACTGGGGTCTTGTCCAAAAATGTGGGATCCAAAACGATTTGTTTTAACCCATCCTTCACTGTGGAAGGTTCAGGATGGGCGACATAAACACCTTTGTTGTAATCTAACCCTGTTGAAGTGCAAAAAGTTTTGTAATCCAGGGTATATTGTTGCCCCCCATTAAGACTGAACCTGATGAGATACTCCCTGAGTGGTCTAAGGTTATTCTCATCAGTTGAAGGTGTCGGGTCAAAGGCTTTAGCGGTTGCCCAAAACTCCCTGAGGTAGTTTGGGTACACCACTGAGGGATATTTTACAAAGGCCGTTTTGAGTGGGCAGTTGAATAAAAATTTTACAATGTCTTTATAGGTTGGGACATTTTCAGGGTATTCAAAATTACCTATGACATTGTTTGTTTTGAATTCAACGTTTGTGAGATCCCCTACCCACTGAGAAGCAAACTGGAGAGATTATGTTCTAGCCATGTCTAAAGAAGTTTTTAGGGTTTAAAAAAAACGTCTGGCAAGAACAATCAAAATGTTTAGATCTCTCTAGTTTGTGATGAAAAATCTTTTGTAAATGTTTACAAGGAAGGTTTTCCAAAAGAGATTTTGAGCACACACAAATGTTTTTGAATTTTTTGAAATGATTTTGACAGAGTTTAGTTGCAGAAAAGATTTGTGTGTGTTGATTGTGTTGGAGAAGAGGGTATTTATAGAGTGATAAGAGGGGTGTTTTGTGCACAAATGGAAAAGTTAAGAGTAGGTTTTTGAAAGACTTTTGAATTTCCCATTTAATGCTACCACTCCATTACCCGCAGTAAAAATCCCGTTTTTCAAGGGAACAGTTGCAGTGCACAGTAAAAGTGCACTTTTGCAGAGATAAAATATCAATTTGATATTTTTGTGAGAGGCATTAAATGCCAAGTGGGATGACAGTAAGACAAAGAGACATATATTCCTTTATTAAATTGGCATAGTTACCAACCTAGGACATTAAAGTAACTGATACTTGGACCATTTAGTTACTCATTCAATGCTCTTTGTCAAGTGTCAGGGACCCTGAATGAGTCTTACTCATTCAGTAAGAGGTTTATTTTGGATTTTCAGGGAGGATGAACCATTTCAGAGAACTTACTGAGATTGGTTTTCCGATACTTGACTTTCAATGTCAAGCATTCCCAATTCAGCTTTCAGTCTCCTGAAGGTAGGTTCATCCAAGGGTTTGGTGAAGATATCAGCCAGTTGATATTCAGTAGGGATGAAATGAAGTTCTATGTCTCCTTTCATTATGTGATCCCTGATGAAGTGATATCTGATATCTATGTGTTTGGTTCTTTGGTGGAGGACAGGGTTGTTGGAGATTGCAATTGCACTAGTGTTATCACAGAAGATGGGCACCATTTTGTAATGGATGTCATAGTCACTGAGTTGACTTTTCATCCATAATACATTGGCATAGCATCCTGCTGCAGCTACATATTCAGCTTCAGCTGAGGACATAGCCACTGATTGTTGCTTCTTTGCACTCCAACACACCAGTTTTCCTCCAAGAAATTGACAGGACCCTGAGGTACTTTTTCTGTCCATGTTGCAGCCAGCATAATCAGAATCAGAGTAACCCTTGAGATCAAACCCTGAGCATATTGGATAATATAGTCCAAGGTTTGGGGTTCCTTTCAGGTACCTGAGTATTCTTTTGGCTGCAGTGAGGTGGGATTCTTTGGGATTGGACTGATATCTTGCTATTAGACAGACTGAGAATTGTATGTCTGGTCTAGTAGCGGTTAGATACATCAGTGAGCCAACAATCCCTCTGAAATGAGTTTGATTGACTGATTTGCCAGTGAGATCAGGTCCAAGGTTGTTAGGTGGAACCATTGGTGTCTTCACTGAGGCATAGTCAAATATCTCATATTTCTTCAAGAGATTTCTGGTGTATTTCTCTTGACTGATGGATATACCTTTATCAGTTTTCCTGATTTGAAGTCCAAGAAAGTAAGTTAGTTCTCCCATCATGCTCATTTCAAACTTCTTTGTCATTAGTTTTTCAAACTGTTTGCAAAGTTTGTAGTTTGTTGAGCCAAAGATGATATCATCAACATACACTTGGACTAGTATCACATCCTGTTGGGTTCTATAGACAAACAGTGTGTTGTCTATCTTTCCTCTGACAAACTTGTTTTGTATCAGGAAGGCTGAGAGAGTTTCATACCATGCCCTGGGAGCTTGTTTAAGTCCATAAAGGGCTTTGTCAAGCTTGCAGACATAGTCAGGGAATTCACTACTCTCAAAGCCTGGAGGTTGCTGAACATACACATCTTCCTTGAGATCACCATTTAAGAATGCACTTTTAACATCCATTTGGTAGACCCTGAAGTTCATGTATGTTGCATATGCAAGGAAGATCCTGATGGCTTCCATTCTTGCAACAGGAGCAAATGTCTCATCATAGTCAATGCCTTCTTGTTGACTGTATCCTTTGGCTACAAGTCTGGCTTTGTTTTTAATGACAGTGCCGTTTTCATCAGTTTTGTTTCTGAAAACCCACTTCATTCCTATGACTACTACATCCTGAGGACATTTGATCAAGGTCATGACCTTGTTTTTATCAAACTGTTGCAATTCATCTTGCATAGCCTGAACCCAGCTTGGGTGTTTTAGAGCTTCAGTGACACTTTTGGGTTCAATGTCTGATAGGTAATCAGCATATAGACATTCATTGGCTGAAGCTGCAGTTAGACTAGCAGCCATGCTTCTAGTGAGCATGCCCTCAGTGGGTTCACCAATGATGTTTACAAGCTCAATGTCCTGAGATCTAGTCCACTTACTTTGTGGTCTGGGATCTGAGCTTGAAGATGTCACTGGGAGTTCAGATGTGAGTTCAGGTGCAAGAGCCACATGATCATTTAGAACATCTGTTGAGATGTCATGATCAGGTTGAGGATCATGAGTTACAGGTTCCTGATCATTTGGATCATTGTTACTTATCCCAGTAGGGACAGACTGATTATCAATGAATTCATTGATGGTTGGTTGGGGTAGGTTGTAGGGTAAGACATAATATGAGATGTCAGCATCAGCTTGATATGAGGAATTGAGTTCAGTGTTGTACTCATCAGGAGGATATCTTGATGAGTTATCAATTCCTATTTCCTCCACTGAGGAGTTGGTGAACCTGATGCTTTCAGTACTTTCATCAAAGGTGACATGAAAGGTTTCCTCAACTTGTTGTCTCCTTGTGTTAAAAACCCTGAAGGCTTTGGAGATCAGTGAGTAGCCTAAAAAGTATCCATCATCAGCTTTTGCATCAAACTTGCCTAAATGATCCTTGTGGTTGTGAATGAACACAGGACATCCAAACACATGAAAATAGCTGATGTCTGGAAGTCTACCTTTGAAGATCTCATATGGGGTTTTATTATGTCTTTTTACAATGATTGACCTGTTTTGAGTGTAACAGGCAGTTTTGACTGCTTCAGTCCAGAAATGTTTTGAGAGGGCTGAGCCATTTAACATAGTTCTAGCAGCCTCAATGAGAGTTCTGTTTTTCCTTTCAGCAACCCTATTTTGTTCAGGGGTATAAGGAGATGAAAAATTTTGAGAAATTCCTTTTTCATCACAGAAACTCTGAAGTTCTTGATTTCTGAACTCAGTGACATTGTCAGTTCGGATTTGTTTGACAGTAATGTCATTCTGGTTTTCAATCTTCCTGATGAATGACATTATTGTATCAGCTGCCTGACTCTTTTTGGAAAGAAAATATACCCAAGTGTATCTTGAGAATTCATCAACAATGACAAGTGTATACTTCTCATGCTGGATTGATCTGGGACTGACAGGTCCAAAGAGATCCATGTGCAGGAGGTGAAGGAAGCTTTTGAAGGAGAAATTTTGTTTGGTTTTGAATGATGCTCTGTGGTGTTTACCCTTTTCACAGGCAGAGCATGGTTTGTCTTTTGCAAAGACCAGTGATGGTAAGCCAAGGACCTTGTTTTGTTTTGCCAAGTTGTTGAGGTTTTTGAAGTTCAAGTGTGAGAGTCTCTTATGCCACAGCCAATTGATAGTTTCAGTGGCTTTAGCAAAGAGACACGTTCCATCTTGGGAGAGAGTTGACATGTCAAGCACATAAACATCATCTCTCCTAGGAGCTATCAACACAACTTCCTTGTTGGCATTAAAAATGGTACCTTGTTTATCATTGAATTGTACAATGAATTTTGCATCACATAGTTGACTGACACTGATGAGATTGTATTTGAGATCGTTGACATAGGCTATTCTAGAGAAAACTATTCCATTGCAGTTTACTGAACCATAACCTTCAGTGAGACATGATGAGTTATCACCAAATACTACCTTGGGCCCTGGTTCCTTTACATACTTGTGCAGATATTCCTTCACACCAGTCATGCTTCTTGAGCATCCACTGTCTAGATGCCAAATAGGCTCCCTGGCATGTCTCTGCACAAGTAGTAAACTGAATTAGTTTCTCTTCGTGACCCACTTACTAGTGGGCTTGGATCTCAAGGTCTCTTTGAAATTTGCAATCGACTCATGGTCAGTGGTTGTGTGCAAGGTGCTACCACAGGTTTTGCATTTAGAGGCTGAGGATGACTCAGTGACTCTGGGTTGTTTGGAATTTCTCCTTGCATGAATGATACTGTCATGTTGGGATGTATCATGAGCTGGATTACCGCATATATCACAGCATGTATTCATGAGACAATCATCCTGATGATGATCATTGAACCCACAGTGAGGGCAGAGAGGAAAAGGTTTTGCTCTATTCTTTGGAGCAGTTTTGGAGGATGAAGCATACTGATGACCAACTTTGGTATAGTTTGCTTGACTGACATACTGTATATGATCTGCAGTCCTGTGATCATCCTTTTTGCAGATCATGCAAAAAAGGATTCTATAGCAGTTGTCAGTGGTATGGGTGGTGTAATGACACAGCTCACACTTTTGTTTGTTTTTGGAGGTTGACTTAGACTTTGAGGAACTGGAGGAAGCTGACTTTGTCTCCTTGATTGGTTCAGGGACCTTTTCAATGGATTCCATTTTTTCAGTAAGCTTCCTCACAAGTTCAGTCAGTTGCTGGATTTGGTCAGCTTCAGTGGGGACAGAGGATGATGAAGTCTCAGCAGGAGTAGACTCTTGTTGGATTAGTTTTGCTTGTCTATGAAGGATGGTTCTACCACGTCCAGACCTTTCTTTTGGTGAATGAGGATTGAATTGTAGTGGAGTAAGCTCAAAGCTTGGAGCAGCACCCTGAAGAGGTTTCAGTGGTGGAAGCGGTGCTTGAGATTCTGCTTCAGACTTAGAGATGTGTTCAGTACCACTGGGCACATCAGGGAGTCCAAGCATGCTCTTTAGAGCTTGACTTTCAGGCTCTAGAATCCTTCCAGAATCGAAGTTTGGAAGCTTACTCTCAGGATTAACTCGTTCAATCCATTCACTGGAATTTGAATCAGCCAACATACTTGTAATCATGCCACCAGACACAAATGGCTTAGGAGACTGGTCTTTGTTGAGAGAGTCAGGGAGATGATCTTCACCTATGACTCTCTTCTTGCTGCTACTGGGGGCTCCCACAGCATCAAAGACCCTGGGATTCTTAGCAGTCCAACTCTTAAGAATATCATTTGCCTTTTTAAGTTCATCTTGAAGATTCTGATTTCTTTTAACTAGTTCAGTGTTTTGAATTTTCAAAGTGACAGCCTCAAGCTTAGCTTGTTTTAAAATAAGCAATTCATCCCTACACTTATTCAATTCAAAACTTAACTTGTTGTACTTAGAAAAAAGATTCAGTCTTTGCTCTTCTACAAACTTAAGGTCAACATTTAGATAATTCATATAAGACTGCCAATCAGAGTCATCATCCATAGAAAGTAAAGTGTTTACCTTCTTCATTGTGATGTTGACCCATTCCCCGTTCCTAGCATGATTCTTCCCAACAGCTAGCTTGTCTTCTTCTGAGAGAGACATTAGAGCATTGACATGTACCATTTCATCATCCGATGAGATTGGCTCTTCATCCCAGTCAAAGGTTTCAGAAACAAGGCCTTTGTTCTTACCCTGCACAGATTGAACATTTTTTGTTGTTTCTGAGGGACTGGCCTCAAGCAATGCAAGCTTAGCTTTTGCTTTCTTATACTTAGCTTCATAATCAATGGTTTTGTTAAGATCAGATTTGTTTTGAACATTTTGATGAGACTGATAGATTTTAGGTTGAAATTTGCTAAAGCCTGAAGACTGATTAGATCCTGATGGTTTGTAAGAGGGTTCAGAAATTGTTTTTGAAAAACAGTCTTTTGCAAAATGGCCTCTTTTATGACACTTGTAGCATTCAGTGTCTTTAGTTGCTTTAGCAGTTGAAAAACCTTTGTTTCTTTTTATAAACCTTCGAGAGTTAGCGAGGAGTGCCCTTTCCTGAAATTCAGCATTCAGGTCACTTAGGTACTCCTCACTTGATCTCTCATCAGGCTCATCATCTGAGTTTTCTTGGAAATCTTGAACTACATTGTTAGAAAAGAAAGCAGTTGATATTGGTGATGAGGTAGTGGTCAGGGACTTCTTGACTTCCTGAGACTTCTTTAAGTCAGGGTATCGTCTGTTGATGAGGTTTTCCTCATAGACAAATTTCCCATAAATTTCAGGAAGCTCAAGATTTTGGATATGATTAGCATTCCTGAGTCCCTGAGAGAAATTCAACCACTTCTCAGGGAGACTGTTTACAAAACCAACATTGATTTCATGCTTAGACAAATTAACACCATCATTTGAAAGTTCATTTAAAAGATTTTTGTATATGGTGTAAGTTTGAGAGAGAGTTTCTGAGTCCTTAGCCCTGAAGGTGTTATACTCAAGTTTCAGGTCCATTATCCTGTTTTCCTTGGTATCAGATGGTCCTTCATGACTATGAACTAGGTCATCCCAGGTTTGCTTAGCAGTGCTACAGCTTATAACAGACTCCATAATATCGTCAGGAAGACAAGATATTATGATACTTTTGAGTCTTTGGTCCTGGTTGACCACTCTCCTTTCATCCTGGGTCCACTGAGCTTCAGGTTTGGGCAACCCTTCAGCAGTCTTTGGGACAAATGGACCTTCATTTATGCACTTGACATAATAAGGTTCCATCCCAATCAAATAGCAAAGCATTCGCTTTTTCCATTTGTTGAATTTGCCAACTTCAAGTCTAGGGGCAACAGCTGAATAAGCTCCACCCTTTTTATCGACTAGTTGGGGTACATCAATTTCAGCCATTTAGGATCCTAATTTAAAAACTTTTAGAGCGGCCTAAAAACGAGTTTTATAATTAGCCTGGCTCTGATACCACTTGTTGTTCCCCGTTCACTATCGTTTAAATCAGTTCAAGTTTATAAAACAAGTTAAAAGTGAACTATGACTGAAATTAACATAAAGAAAACACACTAAGTAATTTTCAACATCATATTCTTATTAGAAATAAATCAACAAAGAATACGTTACCCAAGTACTTGCGGAATAGTACTTGGGATTGAAATGACAAAGTTGGGTGATTCCTCTCTAAGCTCAGGCTATGTCTGAGCACAACTCTTAGAGCTCACTGAGCTATCTCAGGAACTAAGTTGTATTTGGAGGAGTGAAAAGATGGCTTGCGTGTATGTGTTTTTACAATTCACAAGCTTAACCTTTTCACTCCATCTCTTATGCTATTTATACATGTATGATATTTGACTCTTTCCTAAGTGACAAACTGACATCATACAGAAGACAAAATACTGATGTATTTTGTCTCTGTTTACAAAGACTATTCTAGGTAAGAGACAAGATTACTTTCCTAAGTTCAGTGATGACACTGAGCCTGATCTTTTGCCATTCAGGGAAAGTTGACTTTGGTTGATAAGGACTTCGTCTTATCTGATTCAACCTTTCCCGCCTTGTCCCGCTCTTTCTTCAGTCTTTACATCCTTCAATCTTCTACTTTAGTTTGTCTTCAGTGTAAGAAGTTGGAGAGGAATCTTAGGGATTCAGTGAGTTATTGTCATCACTCACTGAATCCATCATCTTCTTCTTGACTCAGTCTTCACCCTTTAAGTTCCGCCTTACTGAGTGGAGAGACTTCTTCTTTGCCTCTTACTGAGTATCCTGAAGACGACTCACTGAGAGACTATGCACTCAGTGACCTGTTTGTGTCAACGGATTAAATACTTGGGCTATTTTCTATTCAAATCCTAGATTAAGGGGTTTGGGTATTTACTGAACCCAACAAAACCAATGCACCAACTCCATCAACATCATCTACATCTACTCCAGGTCTTGCACCCGTTCTACCAGCATTGATGAGCAAAACCAAAACAGAAACGATGCAACGTTAGATGAAGACGTATTTGAAAACCCGTTTGCTATGGAATCAGCTGAATCATCTTCATGCTTACGAGAACCATCTAACTGGCATACGTATAACCAACTGTATCCTTCTACTCTGAAGTGGTCAAAAGACCACCCAATTGAACAAGTTATTGGTGAACCGTCAAGGCCAATTCAGACGAGACGCCAACTTGCCACCGATTACGACCTATGCATTTACCTTTGCTCAATTAGCAATATAGAGCCAAAGAACATTCGCGAGGCAATGGCAGAACCCGCATGGATAGAAGCGATGCAGGAGGAACTTCTCCAATACCGTCTTCATGACTCTTGGGAAATGGTTCCAAGACTAATTGACATTCGCGTCATTGATCTCAAATGGTTATGGAAGAACAAAAGGGATGAAGAGATGACTGTAATTCGCAACAAAGCTCGTCTTGTGGCCAAAGGATACATACAAGAGGAAGGGATAGATTTCGAGGAGTCATTCGCGCCGGTAGCTAGACTTGAAGCAGTCAGGATATTCTTAGCCTATGCAGCTCACAAAAACATCACGGTTTATCAGATGGACATTAAGACCGCGTTCTTGAATGGAACTCTGAAAGAAGAAGTGTACGTGAGTCAGCCAGAAGGCTTCATCGACTTGGAACATCCAGACTACGTCTACAAACTCAAAAAGGCAATCTATGGTTTGAAACAAGCTCCGAGAGCATGGTATGACGAACTGTCCTCTTTCCTTATCCAACACAATTTCACCAAAGGAACAGTTGATCCTACCTTGTTTACACAAAAATGCAAAAACGACATTTTGATTGTTCAGATTTACGTGGACGACATCATCTTTGGGTCCACTAATCCGAATCTTTCAAAACATTTTGAAAATCTCATGAAAAGTAAATTTGAAATGTCCATGATGGGGGAACTAAAATTATTTCTTGGTTTACAAATACATGAGTCCCCTCGTGGAATTTTTATAAATCAAGCTAAATACACAACTGAGATTTTGAAAAATCATGGTATGGATAATTGTGACTCGGTCGGAACACCAATGGTAACTTCACCAAAAATTGGAGCCGATTTATTTGGGAAACCTATTGATCCGAAGAAATATCGGAGCATGATTGGTTCTCTCATGTACCTCACTGCTAGTCGCCCAGATATTCATTTTGTTGTTTGCTTGTTAGCACGGTTTCAGGCGAAGCCTACCGAACTGCACCTCAAAGAGGTTAAACGGATCTTTCGGTACCTGAAGACATCCATTCACATGGGACTTTGGTATCCGAAGGAATCCGGATTTGATCTAATTGCTTTTTCAGATGCGGACCACGCAGGTGATCAAGTTACAGCAAAAAGTACATCAGGAGGCGCACAATTTTTGGGTGAAAAGTTAGTAAGCTGGTCTTCAAAGAAACAAGATTGCACTGCACTTTCAACCGCTGAAGCTGAGTATGTGTCTCTATCTGCGTGTTGTGCTCAAGTTCTATGGATGAGAACACAACTCACATATTATGGCTTTACTTTCGATAAAATACCTATGTATTGTGACTCAAAAAGTGACATAGCCATATCATGCAATCCTGTTCATCACTCAAAGACTAAGCATATCAGAGTCCGCTATCACTTCATAAAAGAACATGTGGAAGAAGGTACTGTTGAATTATTTTTCGTGAAGACAGATTACCAACTCGCCGATATATTTACTAAAGCTCTTCCAAAAGAAAGGTTTGACGATTTAGTTCGACGAATTGGAATGCGAAGCCTAACCCCTGAGGAGTTAGAACGTCTTCTCGAATCTTCTTGAAAATGATTTTCCAACAAGCTTCGCTGTAAATATTTTTGAAAAACAAAATACAAAATTTGAAAAACCAACAAAAACAAAATATAAAATATAAAACTTTCAAAAAATTCAAAAACAATATAAAATCAAAAATCCAAAAATATTCTTCTCACGACATGTCTCTTGTATAATCGATATTCTGTACATTTCTAGAAATGTCATTCAACAATGATACGGGCATGTACAGATGCTTGAGCTCTTTTGATAGAAACACTCCCCCTTCATTTAAAATGTGATCAATAAGTTTTGAAGTCGATCAATTCAAAAAGTGGGAACCAATCATGCTCCGATATTTCTTCGGGTAGATCCCTCCGGCTCGGTCTAGCTCATTTAAAGTCGATCAATTCAAAAAGTGCGAACTCTACCCTCTATGTGCAGATTTCTGTCAAAACTTATAAGCACATGTGAAGGGGGAGTGTTTCTAAAAATATAAAACTCTCGGAGTGTCTCAAACATGTTTTCTATCATAAACACTCTGAAAGATTTTCAAGAAAAATGGTTTTATGGCAACAATAGGACAGTCATGGAGTTATAAGGTGACTAAGGATAGGGAATCCGTCCTATGATCCTCCAGAGCCGGAGGGATCTATCCAAGGACATCACAAATAGTTAGTATTAGAAGTCCTTAGGAATGATTGAAAAAAGGAGTAATGTGAGAAAGGAGAAAGAAGGGGTTGAAGAATTAAAAAGAAAAGTAAAAGAAAGGGTGAAAAGAAATAGGCCTCCATATTCAACCTTAGGGCAGAAACCGGGTTCAATTCATCTGCTACTGGTTGTGACTAGATGACACTGGTATTGAAGACAAAGACGTCATGGACCCAGTGACGCACTGCAGCTAACCTCCTAGCCACTCAATTCCTCTCAAAAGGATTTGTTTCATTCTCACTGGGAACCCTACATAATCTATCGACCTTCTCTTAGAGATCGTTGATATTGAAGAAGGAGACCCTCTCCCTAGTCTCCGCTCAAGAAAAACCAAAAATGCACTATTGAGTCTAGAGCCACGAGATTCATCAAAATAACTCATAGGAACACTTGACATGACATCGCTTGTTGTTCATCAATAAGGACACAAGTGATATATTCTAGAGTCCTACGCAGATCTTAGCAATCTGCCAGAACATTTATGAGAGGTTTCACAACTGTGATCCTCAGTGATTGAATGGAAACTCCTGCCAGGGTCAACATCAAGCAGCCCTGACAGCAGGTTACTTCGGTAACTCCCCGTGGATTACGCTTAGTGTGTCTCAAACGGTCTACAGTCGTGGGGTGATGCTTCGGTGTACCTCAGCGACTCATCTGAACTGTAGGTGTATTTCGGTACATCGCATTATCTCACTTGTGGGACTCCAGTTCAGGAACGGCCTTTGTAAGAATTAGAGATGTGTTTTCACACTATGTTGTTAACACCCTCGAAATACAAACTTGTAAGTGCCGGAATCCGCTTATTACTAACCTGTTTTTATGTTTTCTTCTTATGGAAGCTTCGGAGCGGATTGATCGTGCAGATTCTCCACATGCTCATACCAACAACACATGAAAGTTCTCATCAAAATCAAAGGCAACAAAAAGTTTAAGATGACTCTTCGTCAATGTCAAAGAATCTACAAAGTTTAAAGACTCGAGAACTACATCATTGGTAATTAAAAGTCAAATAGAAGTGTGAGCATGGTGGAGAATGACGCGAAGACACCTAACCAACGAAGTTGACAACGGCAGACAACACCATTAACCGATCACAAAGCATGAAGGAACAAAGATTCAAGACTATTCTATATCTACAAACAAAGTTCAAGCTCGAGAAAAGTAAAGACCTAATCAAGTGGAGCATCATTTGAATGACCACCCCTTAGGGGGAGATTGTTAGCCTTAATTGTTTTATTAGAAGTGATGGTCATTCACGGTTAGGAACTTTGTAACGTGTGTTAGATATCGTGATAGAATAGTCAACGGGCTCGTGGACTTGGGCTAAGCTAATTGGTTATAAGTTAAGTTAAGCTAGCCTCATGTATGATGTAATCCAACCCAAGCCCAAACGAGCCCATGGAAAGCCTTTTAGGGCATCATGTATTCCAACTATAAATACCCCTCAAATGGTCATTTGAGGGGTGTGCTTGAAAGTGTGTGTGTGTGTGTGTTTTCTTTGAAGCAATATAACATCTCTTGTTTTTCATCTCTCTACACATATACACGGTTTAACATCAAGTCACCAACTTCTTAATCTTTTCTTCTTCATCTTATACGCATAACGTTTGTGTTTGTGTTTCACGTATTCTACGCGTAGCGTGGTTTCACGTGGGCATACTTGTGTTCGTTAAGTGGGTTTGTGATAAGGTTGATATAAAAGTAAGGTCTTACAATGAATTTAGGATTTAACAATGATAGGTGCTATAGTTAAAGCATAGTGAATAGGAGTGTGTTTAATGAAATCAATCATTTCATGGAATCCTTCTGAATGGGTGTTCTTAACAAGATATGCGACAAGGTTGTGGGTTGTGGAATATTCAGTCGGCATTGTGTAAAAGATGTGGGATTTGTGAAATTATCATTTGGGAGTGGTTAGGGTTTGTGTAGAGCGCCAATTGGAAGTGTTTAAAGATCAATTAAATGATCCGGCAGTGATTTGGGGATTAAATACGTTATCACCAAGATGTTACAAAACAGCCCCTTAAGTTTCCATTTTCATCAAAACTGCTCTAGCAGTGGGTTGCCCACAACTAGCAGTGATTAGAATTGTACTAGCATTGGAAACTTCACCAACACTCCAATCCTTTGACTAAAACTTCTGCAGCAAAATCTAAGCCAAAAATAGTGATATCATGCATTAATTTGAAGGATTACAAAAGATACACATTTTTTTTAATAATAAGCTACTCCTACAGCTCCAAAAGCTCCAAAAAGTTACAAAAGCTCCTTCAAACCTGCATGTCACACACACAAACCAAACACTTGAAACTTTGTTAAGATTAGCAGTGCTTAGTAAGAACTAGAAGTGTTTACAAGAAACCACAAGACTTCATTTACTCAACAACAACTCACACCTTCCACACATTTAACTCACTGATTTCTTTTTAACTTTATTTAAGAACATATCACCCATAAACCACACGTATCTCTTGTATTCCCAAAAATCATCTCACTACAAACTACATTCTCAAAAACCTTTTCTCAAGAAACCATAAGATCAGCAACATGAGTGACTCAAGCCATCCTATTGAGATCTCATCTGACTCATCAAAAAGTCCATCTTCCAACAATACATGGGAAAACTATCTTCCTCTAAGAAACACATCCATCACCTTTATGAGGACAAATCCTGCTCCTGTTTGACCTTCTTCCATCCAACCAGTGCCCCAAGAAGCTCTCATGAAAGGAACAAGTTCTGAACTGAGCTCCATGCCAAGCTATGTGTCACCTTATGAGGACACAGATGATGAAGCCTCCTCAAGAGTGTTGATAGTTCCTCCCCTTGCTGAGATACCACCACCAGAACCTCTCACTGCTCCACCTCTTCAAGCACTCCTTGCAGCTCCACCACAACCAGCTGGTCCATCCTCATCAGCACCCCCTAAGAGAGAGAGAGAGAGTGATGGGTCTCCCTTACCCAAAAGTTTGGAATGTGATTGGGGGGAGAGGAGTGAGGCAGACCATGCCAGAGTGGGGATTAGGGAAGAGGTCTAGGGAGTAGTTGGTTTAGGTGGTGTCCTTGTTGTAGTAGTCTCTTGATGGTATCTTTTGATGTAATGTTTGCTCTAGTCAGTGGATGGTTGTAAGGACAGTAATGGATGTACCCCTCTGCATCTTTAGATGCAGTTAATAAAATGAATAAACTTGTTGTTGTTTTCTTATCTGTTCATTGCTACATACTGTATAATTTACTTCTTTGATCTGCAAAATAGTTAGTGGGAACAAAAATAACAAGCAGTGGATAAAACTAAACTAGCAATACTAAGATCTACCAATAACACTACATACATGTTACAAACATTTACAAAACAAATTTGAGATTGAGAGATTTATCATAAAATACTAACTAGAAGATACTGAAACCTCCCCACATCAAATGCTTTAGTGAGAAGATCAACTACATTGAAGTCAGTATGAATTTTGACCATTTGAATTAAACTTTTCTCATCACAATCCTTAATAAAGTGATGCCTTAACTCAATATGTTTAGTTCTAGAATGCAAAACTAGATTTTTAATGATGTAAATTGTACTGTTATTGTCAATGTAAATCTTAGTATGCATAAAATTATACCCAAAGTCCAACAATTGATTCTGAATCCAAAGAACTTGACCACAACAACTAGCAGCAGCCACATACTCAGCTTCAGTGGTGGAATTAGCCACAATTGTCTGCTTCTTACACTGCCATGAGATTATCCTGCTTCCCAAAAGCTAACACCCTCCAGTAGTAGACTTTCTATCCAAACTAGCTCCAGCATAATCACTGTCTGTATAGGCCACCAAATCAAAAGCTGAATCCTTAGATACCAAAGGCCCAATTTAGGATGACCCTTAAGGTATCTAAAAATCCTCTTCACAGCATTCATGTGTGATGTGTTTGGTGTGACTTGGAATCTTGCACACACACATATTGAGAACATTATATCTGGCCTAGAAGCAGTGAGATACATCAAAGATCCAATCATGGATCTATATAGCTTCAAATCAACTTTGGGACTTCCATCATCTGGTAGCAGTGGTTTCTGAGTCTCCATGGGTGTACTTGCACTCTTGACATCCTGAAAGCCAAATTTCTTCAAAATATCTGCTACATACTTGTCTTGACTAATGAAGATTCCATCAGTCCTTTGTTGAACCTGTAGCCCCAAAAAGAAAGTGAGTTCACCCATATAACTCATCTGAAACTTATCATGCATAAGTTTCTCAAAATCTTTGCACAGCTCCTTATTTGTTGAGAGAAAGATGATGTCATCAACATAAATCTGAACCAGCAATTTATCATCCTTGTGCTTCCTTATGAACAATGTCTTGTCAATCAGTCCTCTCTTAAATCCATTGTCCAACAAATAATTGGAAAGGCAATCATACCATGCCCTTGGAGCTTGATGCAATCCATACATAGCCTTCTTCACCCTGTAGACTTTATCAGGATGATCAGGATCTTCAAAACCAGGAGGTTGACAAACATAAACCTCCTCTTCAATAGTACCATACAGAAAGGCACTCTTAACATCCATTTGATACACCACAAAATTTTTAAATGAAGCATATGCCAAAAACAGTCTTATAGCTTCAATTCTGGCAACATGTGCAAATACTTCATCATAATCCAAGCCTTCAGTTTGTGTGTATCCTTGAGCAACCAACCTTGATTTATTCCTCACCACAATACCCCTTTCATCCCTTTTGTTTCTGAATACCCATTTAGTTCCAATAGCCCTCTTGCCATTAGGTAGATCAACCAATGTCCACACCTCTTGAAGTTTGAATTGTAACAGCTCCTCTTGCATTGATTCAATCCAACCTTCTTCTCCTAATGCTTCTTCAACTCTTTTGGGCTCCTTCTGTGACAAAAAGCAGGAAAACAAACAGTTTTGCAAGTCTTGTTGACTGTTCCTTTTGTGAAGTGATCTTGCAAAGAAACCTTGTTCAGGAAAGGTTTTAGTGTTCTGAGTCTTGCTTCTTGTTTGAACTCGAGTATTCAAATTTCCAAGTATTTGTTCCTTGGAATGTATTTTATTAACTCTGGTGGTAGGAATTGGACTCTCTATGATGACTGTTTCCAAATTAGTAAAATCAACATCTTTGAAATAGTCATCCAAGTTCTCATCATCTGTGGGAGTATCTCTTTCTTCCAAGTCAAGCATGTCAAGGTCAGTTGGATAATCCTCTGAATCAACTAGTGGTCTAGCAGTGTTTCCAAAGAAAGGACTGCCATCTGAACTTGCAGCAGGGGAGTCAGTTGAACTAGCAGTGGTAGAATTTGGCTTAGCAGTCCTTTCAGCAATTTTCTTCTGCTTCTCAATTTATTCTACCGACACTGAGTTATCATGAGACAACTCCTCTTTATCTTGATGATGATCACCTTTACTTCCTGAATCCAGAACATCATCATCTATGGGACTCTGATTTTCAATAATGGGTTTGACAGGACCATCTTTCCACTTTTCAACCAAATAGAATTCCTTTGGAGGTTCAGCTTCCTTAGAAGTTGGTTCTGCATCAGAATCCTTGTGTGTACCTGCATCAACATTAGTGGATGTACCTGCATTGATAGGCTCATAATTCATAGACTTGGTTAGCATATCAATATTAAACAGCCACTCTGGTCCTTTTGTCTCAACACTAGGAGTTTCTTCATTGAACCTAACATGTAGATTCTCTTCAACTATCCTTGTCCTCCATTGATACCCTAAAGGCTTTACTACTGAAAGAATAGCCAATAAAGTATCCATCATCAGCCTTTTCCTCAAACTTGTCTAGGTGGTCTATGGTATTCAAGATAGTAACAGGACACCAAAAAGGTTTTAGGAAATCTATCATAGGCTTCCTACCATGTAACAGCTCATAGGGGGTCTTGTTATGAGGTTTTACTACCTTACTTCTATTCTGCACATAACATGCAGTTCCTACAGCTTCAACCCAAAAGGTAGTTGGTAACTTAGATTCAGATAACATTGTTCTTGCAGCCTCAATTAGTGTTCTATTTTTCCTTTCAGCTACACCATTTTGTTGAGGTGTCCTAGCAAAACTAAACTGTCTTTCAATACCCTTATCCACACAGAACTTATTCATGACATCATTTTAAACTCAGTTCCATTGTAACATCTGATTACTTTGACCTTATGGTTCACTCTATTTTCTATTTTAGTGATGAAACTCTTAAGAATCTTACTAGTTTCACTCTTAGCTGCCAGAAAGTAAACCCAAGAAAATCTGCTATAATCATCAGTGATAACTAGGCAATACTGCTTATGGTTCAAAATTTTAACAAATGTGGGAACAAATAAGTCCATGTGTAACATAAACAGTGGTTGAGTAATGGTGTTCACAGTCTTGGTCTTACAAGAGGCTCTATGTTGTTTACCTTTTTGACAGGCCACACAAAGATCTTTACATTCAAAAACCTTAGAAGGTAGACCTCTAACTAAATTCCCCTTCACCAATTTATTGATTGTATTAAAGTTTATGTGACATAGCCTTCTATGCCATAATTTTGACTCATCAACAGATGCCTTAGCAAACAAACAGGTTAGGGATCTATTAGGAATGACATCTTTCATATCAAAACAATATATGTTATCCTTCCTAGGAACCCTAAGCTGTACATACTTATCATTAGGCATTTTGAAGTCAGGAGATAACACCACACATTCAGTTTCCCCAAAAAGTACCAAGTTCTTTTTATCACACATCTGGGAAACACTGAATAAATTGTACTTCAGTCCCTGTACCAGATAGACTTTTTCAAAGTCCAGCTTCCCTGTTCTGATTGTTCCTCTGCTAAGTATCTTTCCTCCCTTTTGATCATTAATGCCACATAGCCTCCATCAAAGGCTTCAAAATCCTCAAGGTTGCTCCCATCCCATGTCATGTGCCCAGAGCAACCACTGTAAAAAATTCCTTTGTGTTGTAGCTCATCTTGTAAATTGCCCTGCACATAAAATTAGAAAAGTTAGTTCCTTTTGGGGACCCAAGTCAACACTGACTTGGGTCTTTGTAGTAGAATGAATCTTTGTGGTCGAATGAAACTTTGTTTGTTGAAGAAGTCCTTAAGTGTAGAAAACCAGCTTATGTTTAGATTAGAACCTTACGCGTAGAAAGAACTTTACGCGTAGAAAGAACCTTATGCGTAGAAAAAACCTTACGTGTAGAAAGAGCTTACGCGTAAAAACACCACCTTACGCGTAACAATGAGACTTACGCGTAAGAATAGCTTACGCGTAGACTTGGTGAAACCTTAGCTTATGCGTAAACCAAAGACTTATTAGTAAGAACCTTATGCGTAATATTTTCTTAGGCGTAAGACTTGCTTATGCGTAGAAAATGCTTACGCGTAAGATGTTTACTCGTAAGCTTTTATGCTTATGCGTAAAACTAGGGTTTTAACCCAAAAATCCTTTACACTATCACAGTGTAAAAGATATCCAAAGTCGAAGTGTTTTCAGGCTTATCCAAGCAAGAAAAACACTGAGTAAGCCAAGAAACTGAAGATCAAGCCAAGGAAATCTTATGCGTAAGTTTAGGGTTTCCTTACGAGTAGAAAAATACCAAAAACTGGTTTTATGCCCAAAAGTGTTTAGAAACTTGATTTTAATGATGAAATATCTTCAATATCACCAAAATAACAAGAAAGTTTAAAACTTGATGATCCAAAACTCTTTTTCACCTTACGAGTAGAAAGAGGTACACGAATAAAATCAAGCTCAAAAACACTTCTACACAAGTAAAGTTTCAAACTTTTTGCCAAAAACTTAACCTTTAAAGTACAAGAATCTTGGATTGAAAAGTGTAAAAAATGAGTTTTTAAGCGTATGAAAGGTGAAAAACGTGAGACCTTACGAGTAGAACAAAAACAAACCGTTTCACCCAACTAGATGGCGAATGATACCACTGTTAGGTCACCATATTAGTAACACAAGCATCAATAGAAGAAATAGAGAAGAGAAGAGATCGGATGAACAACTCACAAACACACGTATAAGGATGTATGAAAGGTTATGCGTAAATGTAAGAGTGAATTGAACAACCAACCCTCAAGTGAGGGTTATTACAAGGTATTTATAGGAGAGGGAGCTAGGGCAACACTCCTAGTCCCTTCATTTCCTTAGTGGACTTGGGCCTAGGCTTATGGGCCTTCTACATAAGCCTAAGCATAATAACAAACATAATGGCCATATTAAGCTAACTATTACATAAGAATCACTAACACTTGAATTAAGGTTTAGGAGTGATTCCAACAATCATATGGTATTGCTGTGTGGGTCAATTTTTGACTTTGAAAAAATATTTTGTTTGACCTCAAAGCCCTATATGATTACTCCATTTGACTTTTTAGTAAAAAAATAGTACTATTTCGTACGTTTTTTTTAACTTAAGTACTACCTCCGTCCCATAATAATTGTCCACTTTGACTTTTCAAAGTCTTTTTTATTAAACTTTGACCATAAATATTTTTATTTGTATAATATAATACTTGATGAAAAATATATGAACAGGTTGGGTTTTAAATGTATTTTCATTTGGTATAATTTTTATCAAATATTATGTAACACAAATAAAAATATTAGTGGTTAAAGTTGAACAAAAAAGACTCAAAAAAGTAAAACTAGACAATTATTATGAAACGGAGGGAGTACTATTTTGTACGTTAAACCGAGTATACGTAACGAATGCATCTAATTTTGATTGGCATGCAACATTTCCTGTTATAGACAATTGCATTGTATATCACATATGACTTATTTTGTTTATGCTTAGTTTGATATAAATAGGTGGTTTAAGGGTAAAACAACTAAAACATGCGTTTTAGGAAATGTTTTGAAACGTGAGTCGACACAAACGGGTTAACCGGTTGAACCCGCCAAAAAAAGGGTAAAAATGAACCAAGCTTTTAAAAACGGGTTAACCGGTTAGACCCGTCGGTTAAGTGACCCAGATCAACCCGGTTCTCGAAACCTGGTCGTGTTTATTTTTTTCATTTTTTAATAGAAAACCAGGTTGACCCGATGGTCGAACCAATTGACCCGGTTGAAAATTAATAATTTTTTAATAAAACCGGGTTGACCCGGCAATCGAACCGGTGACCCGGTGACTCGACCGGATCGATTAAAAACCCGATTTTCAAAACATTGGTTTTAGGCCTCTAATTTTTTTAAGACCCTCAACTTTACAAAAGTCTTGTATATATATAAAGTCATTCACATTAGTTTTTCGTGCATCATATCTAGTGCCATGATTTTGAAAGACACTAACTTACTAAAACGGGTAAATAGTTGAGAATATTGAGTCTTTTTTATTTTAGTCTTAAAATTTTTAAAATCAAAGACCAATATGTAATGAATGATAAGAGTTTAAAATATAAGGCCTCAAATGTAATTTCGCTTTAAGCCCTTATAAAAGTTGAGCCGCTCATGTTGATATATTTTTGATCGTGAGGTTGGATAACTAAATTTTTCGAAAACTATTCCTCATTAAACAAACTTAAGAGAATTTCCATTTATCTATACTATTTATAATGCAAAAATGGTCAATCTTGAAAAATGAAAAAAAAAAAGTTAATTTGATCAAACATGAAAAATAAACATATTTGAAAGCTTGTGGCATTTGGAAAGTATTAATTGACTATAGGGAATATCTATTTGTGCACTCCTTCACTTAAAATTTGAATGTGTTCCATATGTAAAATTCAAAATATTATAGTCTTTGAAATGAGTTATAAAACACGAAAAAACTGAGCTAAAGTTTGAAAATTGACACAAACTAACTTATTTAAGACCATTTATTCAACTTAAGGACCAGCGACATGTTGATTGAAAAGTTATTTAATGGTTGACGGGTTGATAATGTGTCTTTATAGTGCATGGGTACTGGGTAGTATATATATGAACCATATAGTCTTGGTATTTAATTACTCCGTATTTATTATCAGAAGTAGATGAAACTTGAACTATCTATATCACTTGTGAACCAACTAGCTTAGCTCAGTTGGCCACCTTAGAGTCCTTAGGGGCTCTTGGGGGAGGGAGGTCTTGAGTTCAAATCCTGCAAAGGGTTTGAATGAGGGATTTTCCTTCAAGGTAGTCCTTTAATGAAGGGGTTTGGGCCTGGTAACCCCAGGTTCAAATCTTGGAAGAGGCAAGGGTTTATCCCTATTAATTGTCGTGCCTTCGGGCGGATTAGTAGGGGGTTTTCCCCCCATCGGGTATTTGAAATAGGCATTTCCGCTTCGAGGGAGCTCTCTAGCGCGGACCCGGTTTAGACAACGTAGTCTAGACCTCCCGCTGTCGAACCACGACACGAAGCACTTTATAAGAAATTCACCTTTCAAAAAAAAAAAATCTATATCACTTGTGCCAATAAAGGTTAAGATGCCCTTTACAATAAATTGAATATATATATATGGGTTTTGGCCGTACAATATAAACGTACTTTTTTAAATGTACCGATCTAGTACGCGTACTATTTTTTGTTCCACTTAATGTAACGAACTTTCAACTTTTGTTCCATTCTACCCATAAGATGACCGGCTACCGGGAAAAAAGTTTAGAAACCGGCTATGTATCATACCTGACATTTTTTATTAAGGGTTTTGGCTGTACAATAGCAACGTACTTTTTAAAATGTACCGATCTAGTACGCGTACTATTTTTTGTCCCACTTAATATAACGTACTTTCATTTTCACACGTTTTCGTCCGTTTTTGCCCGTTTTCGTCCGTTTTTGCATGTTTTTCATCCGTTCTCACACGTTTTTGTTCGTTTTTACACATTTTAATTCGTTTTTACATGTTTTCGCCTGTTTTTGCACATTTTCGTCCATTTTTGCACGTTTTCATCCGTTTTTGCACGTTTTCGTTCGTTTTCGCCCTTTTTCGTCTGTTATCGCACGTTTTTGAACGTTTTTGCCTGCTCTTTTGCATGTTTTCGTCTATTTTTGCATGTTTTCGCACATTTTCATCTGTTTTCGCACGTTTGAACATTTTCGCACGTTATCGTCCATTTTTGCACGTTTTCGTCCGTTTTTGCCCGTTTTTACACGTTTTTGTTCGTTTATCTATACTAAGAGAATTTCCATTTATCTATACTATTTATAATGCAAATATGGTCAATCTTGAAAAATGAAAAAAAAGTTAATTTGATCAAACATGAAAAATAAACATATTTGAAAGCTTGTGGTATTTGAAAAGTATTAAATGACTATAGGGAATATCTATTTGTGCACTCCTTCATTTAAAATTTAAATGTGTTCCATATGTAAAATTCAAAATATTATAGTCTTTGAAATGAGTTATAAAACACGAAAAAACTGAGCTAAAGTTTGAAAATTGACACAAACTAACTTATTTAAGACCATTTGAGTTTGGTTCAATAAAGATCAAAGAAAAACTAAAGATCAAATAAACCATTCTCAACCACTTATTTTTTCATCAAAACAATAAAATAAATTTCACCTTCATTTTTAAAAACTAAATATCTCACAAACCATTGATCGTTAGACGAAACTAATCATACCATCACGACAAGCATAAAATTACCTTTAATTTGATATCCCACATCATATACTTTCGACGAAATTTTTTTTTCCGACTTTTTTGTGGGTTTAGGGTTTACGGTTAAGGTTTAGGTGTTTAGGTGTTTAGGGTTTAGGGGTTTGACTTTTTTGGGTTAAGCTTTTTAGGGGTTAAGTGTTTAGGTTTCTTACGGTTTAGCGGATAGGGTTTAGGTTTTTTGGTTTAGCGGTTAGGGTTTTAGGGGTTTAGGGTTTTTAGGGGTTAGGGTTTTTAGGGTTTAGGGTTTAGGGGTTAGGGTTTTTAGGGTTTAGGGGTTAGGGATTTTTAGGTTTAGGGGTTAGGGTTTTTAGGGTTTACGGGTTGTGTTAACACAAAAGAGCATTTTTAAAATTTTCATTTATAGTGTAGTATATCGAAACCCGCAAAAAACGATAAAAAATAAGTTCGTCGAAAGTATACAATATTAGATCTCTATAGAAAGATAATTTTATTCTTGTCGCAATGGTATAATTAGTTTTATCTAACTATTAACGGTTTGTGAGATATTTAACTTTTAAATATAAGGGTGAAAGTTAATTTAATTAATTTAATTAAAAATGAATGGTTGAGAATGATCCATTTGATCTTTAATTTTTTTATGATCTTTATTGATCTCATCACCCCAAGACCATTTATTCAACTTAAGGACCAGCGACATGTTGATTGAAAAGTTATTTAATGGTTGACGGGTTGATTCTGTGTCTTTATAGTGCATGGGTACTCGGTAGTATATATATGAACCATATAGTCTTGGTATTTATTATCAGAAGTAGATGACACTTATATCACTTGTGCCAATAAAGGTTAAGATGGCCCTTTACAATAAATTGAATATATATATATATATATATATATATATATATATATATATATATATATTTTCTTAAAAGTTTATCGTGATGCTTTTTTACTGATGTTTTTCTGTAATGCAAACAAAGGATACGCATTATAAAAGTGTAGAAAAGGGCAAAGAAACTAAATTCCAACTTTGTAGACTGCAACTTTTTTTAAAGAAACAATAAATATTCGTAGTGGTTGTGACATGTAAGTATTTGATTTGTAGTTTCGAAATTTATTATAGTTAACTTAAAAGTGTGATACTTTACACTATAAGGGTGGAGGGAGTGGTACCCTAATACCTTGGGTGTCACCTCACCTCTATCCAATAAAAACCTTCCAACTCAAAACTACGCCAATACTACCCTAAGTGGAGGGAGTGGTACCCTAGTACCCGAATTCCATTTTTTTTTAAATACATAAAATCACATACAATATTTAAAATAAAAACATATCATTTCATTAAAAATAAAAACATTACATAATACTTTAAAAAAAAAACATAACATAATACTTAAAAATAACTAGATTAAAATAAAAAAAACCCACTAATCATCGAGATGCGGCAAGTATTCACGTGCTACGTGCTCCGTGAGATCATATCGAAGACGGTCATGGAGAAATTCGTCTAATAACTCCGCTACCACACTGTCGTCGAACACTGGCTGGACCGGCGCATCCATTATATGAACCGGTGAGATTGCCCTCCCCTCGCGTTTTATAACCATATTGTGCAAAATAACACGCGCATGAACCTGATTGGCAATCTTCGCTTTGGTCATAGCTCTGAGAGGTCGATAGAGAATTTTCCATTTTCCTTTGAGAGCACCAAAAGCTCGCTCGACATCCTTTCTCGCTCCCTCTTGTAACTTCGTAAATCTCTTTTCCTTTGGGTCGGTTGGATACGGGTATGCTTTAACAAGTGTGGACCACTTAGGATAGATTCCATCTGCCAAATAGTAGCCGCGTTTGTAAAAGCTTCCATTCACGTGGAATGAACTATTCATCGCCGTTCCATTTCGATCTGTAAGATACAAGTCAGACTGATTCAATACGTTGATATCGTTGTTTGACCCCGGTGGACCAAAAAAAGCATGCCAAATCCACATATCTTGTGACGCGGTGACTTCAAGCATAATAGTGGGAACACCATAGTCACCTCTCGTATATTGCCCTCTCAAATGTCTAGGACAATTTTTCCATCTGACGTGTGTACAGTCGAGGCTACCAAGCATCCCAGGGAGGTGATGCTTCGCTTCATGGGCCTGGAAAATGCGAGCAAGGTCGTGTGTTGTCGGCCTACGTAGGTACTCCCGACCGTACGACTCAATGATGGCCTCACAAAAATAATCAAGACTTTCACGTGACGTTCTTTGAGACATGCATAAATATTCATCATACTCATCGGGCGGATTGCCGGTTGCGAGTTGCCTAACGGCCGATGTGATTTTTTGTTTCGCCGTGAAACTTTTTTTAGCTCGCGCGTCATAGCCTTCTTGAAAATATGGGTATCTCGCTTCAATGTCATCCACTATTTGCAAAAACATGCTTTTCTCCATTCGAATTTTTTTTAAGTAATTGTCGTTGTACTTTGGTGTTTCAACGAACCAATTATTCTCTAAAGTTTCAAGACCTATTTCCCGATGACGATTTACGCTAGTTCGGCTAGAGCTTGTCGTGTCTTCATAATACTGAGCCGCTAGTTGAAGCATATTTTGCAACGAGCTACCCGTGGATAGCTCGTCGGACGAAGACGAAATAACGTAATCGGAAGAATCGGAAGACATTTTTTTTGGAGAGATTAGTGTGTGTTTTTTTTTAAAGGTGGGGGTAATTTTTTTTTGAGAGAGATTAGTGTATGTTTTTTGAAAGAAATGAGTGTATGTTATTTGGTTTTAAAGGGGATTTTTTTTTAGTTTAATGCATGTTACCGTTTGAAAACGGTCGAATATTTAAAGTGAATCACGGGTACCCTTGCGAGCTCGGAGCTCGAATTCCTTAATCGAACCAAGTACCCGAGCTAGGCGGGGCGGTGTACCCGCTCGGGTACTTGGTACCCGGACCCCTACCCGCTCTCCACTCCGTCCACCCTAAGAGCAAACACAATGATAACTTGAGTTATTTTATAACACCGCCCACGTCAGCATCACATTAGCTTTAACATTTCACCTTAACATTCCCAAAAAACACCCACAACAATAACATCCCAATAACATCAATAACATTTCACCCCTTTTTTTTTTTTTTTTTTTTTTTTTTTTTTTTTTTTTTTTTTTTACGCCTTAACGGGCGTTGCCCGTATAACGTCTCCATCATTTTGAGCAAATAACGCCGTGTCTCTAAAGGTAATAACGGATTCAACGTCGTTAATGGGTCTTCAACGCCGTTATGGCGTTACCATTATTCATGCTCTAACATTCTTCCTTTAATTCCACAGTGTCATACTTTTTGAACTTAAACATTAAGGGGGTGTCAGTCATGCCTAACAACATTTCTCATACCTAATCACGCATCAATAATATCCATCCATCTCATCTAATACTTAACCATAAATTTTTAGTGGCAACCAAGCCTAACCCATACCTCATCTTTTTTTTTAATGCTCAACGGATACATTTTTTAATGCTCAACGGATACATTTTTTTGAATCTATCTCCCACACCTAATCGGTGAACTTTGCCGATTCACCCACAAACACACCACACCGATTTAGTGGCAATGCTCATACCGATCGGTATGGGGCAAACCGCAACCCACACCGATCCCACTGCAACCCCTAAGTATCAAATTTGTTTGATTAGTTATTCATAAAACTATAAAAGCATAAACATAGTTTAAATGTATTCACGATCAAATTAAATGTTTATTTTCAAATTGTATACATTTAAAAAGAAAAAGAAGGGCCGACGCGAATAAGATATCATCTTAACATTTAAAAAAAAAAAATCTCATCTTAGAGAAAATAAAAAAGTAGCCATTTGTTTTAAACAAAGCAAAATATATAAAAAGAAGTTAAGACGGACGAATATTTTTTTAAGGGGTGTGGCAGTCATGCCATCATACCTATCTCATACTTAATCATCCACCAATAATATCTTTTCATCTCATCTCATACCTAACCATAGATTTTTAGTAGCAACTATGTCTAACCAATATCTCATCTAATTTTATTTTTATTTTTTTATATTTATAATTATATTAAACAATTTAATAAAAACATAATATTTTATGAATACTTAAAAGAAAATTACATCCTAAAAATCGCATTAATAAAAAAAAACGAACTAAAACACATATCTAAAAATTGCAAGTCCATCCATATTTCGCCGCGAGCTCACGTTTTTTGTAAAGAGTGAACGCTAGTATATTTGGATCGGTTATGTTATCGTGCGGTTCCCTGTAGATTTCATCGCCCTAAACATATGCTTTTCTTCAAGGATACGGATTTGTGTCGCCAACAACTTTTCGGCCATTTCATCCTTTGCAGCTTTTTTCTTCACCCGCCGTCTGCAATAGTTGTGTTTTCCTTGATGTGTAGGTGTCGAAGCTCGCAGCTACACTATGCATTCTCGACGACTCGCTTTCGGCCTTTTTGCCTTTTCTAGTCCAAAGTATGAATCAAGTATCTCACATATGTTTCAAACTAGATTTGAAGCCACCAATAGAGTCTTAGTTGAACGGTTATTTAAAGACCCTTACTGCTAAACTAAAGTTCTTTTACTAAACATTTTTTGACACTTTGTCACCAGGACAATAAAAACATTCAAAGTGCGTTTAGTTGGAGTTTTTTTTTTTTTTTTTTTTTTTTTTCACAGTTTTGTAAAACAATATCAAGATTGGTGAAGATAATTAAAGAAAATATCAAGTTGCAATTGATGTGCCTAAATGTAATTAAGACAGCTCAAGTGTTGAGGATTGCTCAAAGTTGGAATGTGATGCTGAATTTTACAAAAAATTAGTTGTACTTGATGTAACAGTATTAGAAAAGGAGTGTTTGGGACAAGGAAGTTTTGTGCAATTCCAAATGCTTTCTTCTTGATTGGAGCTACTGAGGGCCTTGTAACTTGTGGCTATAAAAAGGGTGATATGATATCTAACTTATTCACATTAGAGGTGCTGAGGTGGCAGTGAGTATGTTGCTCTGTCATATTCAACTTAGTAGACAGTCACATAAAGTAGGTTTCCAGACTTTGGTGGAGTGCTGTTGATCCCAGTTTAGCAAACGATCCTTTATAGAAGCTGACTTAAACTTAAACACAAACTATTAAACACTACGCGGAATTTAATGTTTAATCTTAAGAAGAATACTTTGATTAACACTCAACACCTCAATATTTTATTAATATTAATATTATGAATTCGGGTTTTTCAGCCTTGAAGTGTATCGACTTTAGATATAACTAATACGTATATCTAATCTCTAACCCAGGACCTCCTTTTATAGGCTAAGGAGTCCTTTACAATATACAATACATAACCTACAAGATAAATATCTTTACCATATTTATCTAATACAAAACATTAAACCGACTTAACAATACTAGTAGTGTTTTGTTACATAAGCAGTGGATCACTATTACTACTAGCCGTGGTTTGTCTTCATCAGTGGTTACATTTCTTCTGGCCGTGGTTTTATTTGTGCTGGCAGTGGTTCCACACTTAGAATAATTCATTTCATTGGAACCTAAAACCCAACAATCCTCCCCTAAACTTGATATGTTCTAACAGAATTATCAAGTTTCCTTTAAGCTCAAAACTTCTTACTTGGAGGATGTATCCAAACACCCAACAGCCTCCTCAGTCTCCTTATTAGATCCTGACTCTTCATCAGTAGCCTTAGATCTTTTTGCCATTCTTTTTAATCTTCCTTGAGACTTGCCTTTAATGGCTAGAGGACCTTGTAGATCTGCAATCTTCTCAATCTTCAAGAACAATTGGCCAATCATAGGATTTGTAGGCTTTGTCCCCTGTGGATCAAGTTTGGCTTCCAACATCTTTCTGGCTACATTCTTGGTTAGTTGATAGTCTTTATCAATGAACATGAAAAACTTCTCCTGTGTAGTCTGCACGGCATGTACTCTGCAGGGTTGATATAACATCCATTCAACCACATCACAGTCTTCCCAAAATTTGTCTTCTGGATTGGGTTGACACAAGTTCCTCACAGCTGTCCACACAAACCTTGCTAAGTTTCCAGTTGGTCCAAACTTACCATATCTGAACTCCATGATCTTCCATAGTTGTTCCAGATCAACTTTATTCATACAAAACAACAAACATCCAAAATTGAAGTATGTACTTTTCCAGCCATCAGCTCTTGTAATTTCAATCATTTCTCTATCATTTGCTGTGACTATCTACCAATCCATAATTGGATGAATGGATCTTACTAGTGTAGGATTAATAGGTTCTTCAGGTTGATCACACACCATAAGATACAGATTCATTCTTTCTTCCTTCTCCATTTCTTCATCCACTTTCTGTTTCTTAGAACTAGACTCCTCCTGAATAGTTGCTTTTCTCTTTTGTCTGTTCTTTATCCACTCATCTTCTTTCTCAGAATTCATAGGAATGAAGTCATCACATCTTCTTTTACAAGCTTGATAAATCTCCTCAACCTCTTCATATGAGCATTTTCTCAAATTTACACTAATATGCATGTCCATATGTTTGATAAACTTCATTATTTGATTTCTCATTTCTTGCTTAGTTGGAGGTTTATTCTTCTTAGCTTAATAATCTTTAATAGCTCTTTCCTTCTTCATTTTTCTCACCCTTTCAGCCAAAACCTTAGACCTTGTATCAATGTCTAATTGTACGCATTCATGATCAGTCCACTCTGTCTTTATCATTTCAGAAGCTTGAAGTAAAGGTTGTTCATTATTCCATTCTACTATCAATCTCTGAGTAGCTTCCTCTTCTTTCCTTTTATTTTCAAAATCCATATCTTCAGCCTGATACATTTCTTGTAACCTTTTGGACATTTCATGATCATGTGCAATCTGCTCCTCCCTACTATCAAATTTAATTTCTTCTTCTTCAGGTTCTGCAATGCCTTTACCCTTCCAATATCGGGTTGAACCATTTTAGTCTTTACAGTTCACCAATCTTCAAGCTTCTCAAGGGTTTAGGTCCAGTAGGTTTAAGTATAATGGGAACAGGTGCAATAATAGGTTCAGGGTTTGATGAGGTTTTACTTAAGTTTAACAATGTACCAGCAACCTCCTTCTCAACTTCCTTAGACTTGGGTGGTGGTATGACAGTGGTTGTGATTATGGTAGCAGTGGTTGTAATAGCAATGGGTGTATCTGAAGTAACAATGGATGAAATTACCTCAGAGGTTGCAACAATGGTTTCATCTGCACTAGCAGGGGATTCAGCAACAATAGCAGTGGTTGTTGCCTGCATCACTTCTTCCTCTTTATCTTCAACTACAACCTTCAAATTTTCAAGCACTGCTTCTTTTCCTTCCTTGTCAGTCACCATATAGTCATCACCATGATCTCCACTATCCAAATCCAGATCAACATCCAGGTTTAAATCCTCCCCTGAATCCTTGCTTGACTCTCCTAGAAGCAGCAATCCCTGGTCTCCTTATTCTCTCCAATACAGTTACCCTGTGCTTCAGTCTTCTAATAGTTCCAGCCTGAAAGACTGCAAGTTCCTGTAGATCAGTGATTGTATTTTCCATTTTGGTACATTTAGCCGTCAATTCATTATTATGTCCCAAAATACCCTCATCACTTCGAGCTGTGTAACCTGCTCCGAGAGGTGAATCCTGGGGTGTAGAAAACATGGCATGAGACATAGCATGATCATCCATGCACCCTAATGTAGCCAGTTGGCTAGGGATTCCTCCACCTGTGTTGAGCTCAAGAGAACTCTCCACATTAGGAGTTGTCAGTAGTTGGGTCTTACTGATGTTTTCACTGACATGTTCAGCACCTAAGCCTGAATCAGTAATGAAAGCCCTTCCACTCATGTCACCTTCTGTAGGACCTTACTTTATATCAACCTTATCACGTAATACCCACTGAAACCCAACACAACACAAATACTATGCGTATAAAGAAAGAAAAGATAAAGATGTTTGGTGACTTGATGATATAAAATCCGTGTATGTGATGATAAGATATGCAAACAATAAGTTGTATATTCCTTGAGAGAGAAAATACACACACACACACACACACTTTCAAGCACACCCCTCAAATGACCATTTGAGGGGTATTTATAGTATAAGACACATGTTGCCCTAAAGGCTTTCCATGGGCTTGGCTTGGGCTTCGTGGACTTGGATTGGATTACACATAATAAAAGGCTAGCTTAACATAACTATTAGCCATTTAGCTTAGCCCAATCCACGAGCCCTTTGACTATTCTATCACGATATCTAACACACGTTACAAAGTTCCTAATCGTGAATGACCATCACTTTTAATAAAACTATTAAGGCTAACAATCTCCCCCTAAGGGGTGGTCATTCAAACGATGCTCCACTTGATTAGGTCTCTACTTTCCTTGAGCTTGAACTTTGCGTGTAGATATAGAATAGTCTTGATTCTTTGTTCCTTCATGCTTTGTGATCAGATAATGTGGTTGTCTGCCATTGTCAACTTCGTTGGTTAGGTATCTCCACGTCATTCTCCACCATGCTCACACTTCTATTTGTCTTTTGGTTACCAATGATGTAGTTCTGGAGTCTTTAAGCTTTGTAGATTCTTTGACATTGACGAAGAATCATCTCCTTTGATTATGATGAGAACTTTCATGTGTTGTTGGTATGAGCATGTGGCGAGTCTGCACGATCCATCCACTCCGGAGCTTCCATAAGAAGAAAACATAAAACAGGTTAGTAATAAGCGGATTCCGGCACTTACAAGTTTGAATTTTGAGGGTGTTAACAGCATAGTGTGAAAACACGTCTCTAATTCTCACAGAGGCTGTTCCTGAACTGGAGTCCCACAAGTGAGATAACGCGATGTACCGAAATACACCTACAGTTCAGATGAGTCGCTGAGGTACACCGAAGCATCACCCCACGACTGTAGACCGTTTGAGACACACTAAGCGTAATCCACGGGGAGTTACCGAAGTGACCTGCTGTCAGGGCTGCTTGATGTTGACCCTGGCAGGAGTTTCCATTCAATCACTGAAGATCACAGATGTGAAACTTCTCATAAATGTTCTGGCAGATTGCTAAGACCTGCGTAGGACTCTATAATATATCACTTGTGCCCTAATTGATGAACAACAAGCGATGACATATCAAGTGTTCCTATGAGATCTTTTGATGAATCTCGTGGCTCTAGACTCAATAGTGCATTTTGGTTTTCCTGAGCGGAGACTAGGGAGGGGGTCTCCTTCTTCAATACCAACCAACTCTAAGAGAAGGTCAATAGATTATGTAGGGTTCCCAGTGAGAATGAAACAAATCCCTTTTGAGAGGAATTGAGTGGCTAGAAGGTTTAGTGCAGTGCGTCACTGGGTCCATGACGTCTTTGTCTTCAATACCAGTGTCATCTAGTGACAACCAGTAGCACATGAATTGAACCCGGTTTCTGCCCTAAGGTTGAATATGGAGGGCTATTTCTTTTCACCCTTTTTCATTACATTTCTTTTTAATTCTTCAACCCCTTCTTTCTCCTTTCTCACATTACTCATTTTTTTCAATCATACCTAAGGACTTCTAATACTAACTATTTGTGATGTCCTTGGGTAGATCCCTCCGGCTCTGGCGGATCATAGGACGAATTTCCTATCCTTAGTCACCTTATAACTCCATGACTGTCTTATTGTTGCCATAAAACCATTTTCTTTGAAAATCTCTTAGAGTGTTTATGATAGAAAACATGTTTGAAACACTCCGTGAGTTTTATATTTTCAGAAACACTCCCCCTTCACATGTGCTTATAAGTTTTGACAGAAATCTGCACATAGAGGGTAGAGTTCGCATTTTTTGAATTGGTCGACTTTAAATGAACAAGACCGATTCGAGACACGTTTACATCACTAGAGAACTAGCTTGAAATTATTACCCGTCCTGGTCAAGTCCATAGAAAGTTTCTCGAGATGGTACATTTTTCTTCGTCAATTCAATGGTTACGACTGAGTCGAGCTCTTTTGAGATTCAAACAACGATCATTAAACATTTTAATCACGTCTCCTCCCCCTCAAAAATAGCATATTCGTGATATTTTTGATATTAACGGATTAAACAACATTTTAGAATCTTTTGGGGAGACAAACGGATATGATTTAAGCATGAATTTGGAACATTTTGTTTTATACTCCCCCTTTAATAAAGCATAATCAATTAAAAGGTTTTAGAGGGAGTTATCTTGAGCACAAAATATTTTGAAAGATTTTGAAAATCTTTTTGAACAATCTTGAAAAGGTGCTCAAGATGATGATGATTTTTCACCATTTTTAAATGTAGTGCACTGAAGCGTACACCTCATTTTTTCGATCAAAGCACGAGTTTTGATTTGAAAATAATCAAAAGTCATCATTTCGGTCCGGGTTTCGTACTGATGTATACGAAAGCCATTATTTGAAGAAATTTGGAAAAACGACATGTTTTAGAAAACATATTAAAGAACTCTCGCTCAAGCATCTGTACATGCCCGTATCATTGTTGAATGACATTTCTAGATACGTACAGAATATCGATTATACAAGAGACATGTCGTAGAAGAATATTTTTGGATTTTTGATTTTCTATTGTTTTTGTATTTTTGAAAGTTTTATATTTTTATATTTTGCTTTTGTTGGTTTTTCAAATTTTGTATTTTGGTTTTCAAAAATATTTACAGCGAAGCTTTTTTGGAAAAACATATTCAAGAAGATTCGAAAAGACGTTCTAACTCCTCAGGGGTTAGGCTTCGCATTCCAATTCGTCGAACTAAATACTCAAACCTTTCTTTTGGAAGGGCTTTTGTTAATAGATCGGCGAGTTGGTAATCAGTCTTCACGAAGAATAATTCAACAGTACCATTTTCGACGTACTCTTTGATGAAGTGATAGCGGACTCTGATATGCTTAGTCTTTGAGTGATGAACAGGATTGCATGATATGGCTATGGCACTTTTCGAGTCACAATACATAGGTATTTTATCGAAAGTAAAGCCATAATCTGTGAGTTGTGTTCTCATCCATAGAACTTGAGCACAACACGCAGATAGAGACACATACTCAGCTTCAGCGGTTGAAAGTGCAGTGCAATCTTGTTTCTTTGAAGACCAGCTTACTAACTTTTCACCCAAAAATTGTGCTCCTCCGGATGTACTTTTTGCTGTAACTTGATCACCTGCGTGGTCCGCATCTGAAAAGGCAATTAGATCAAATCCGGATTCCTTCGGATACCAAAGTCCCATGTGAATGGATGTCTTCAGGTACCGAAAGATCCTTTTAACCTCTTTGAGGTGCAGTTCGGTAGGCTTTGCCTGAAACCGTGCTAATAAGCAAACAGCAAAATGAATATCTGGTCGACTAGCAATGAGGTACATGAGAGAACCAATCATGCTCCGATATTTCTTCGGATCAATAGGTTTCCCAAACAAATCGGCTCCAATTTTTGGTGAAGTTACCATAGGTGTTCCGACCGAATCACAATTGTCCATACCATGATTTTTCAAAATCTCAGTTGTATACTTAGCTTGATTTATAAAAATTCCACGAGGGGACTGATGTATTTGTAAACCAAGAAAGAATTTTAGTTCCCCCATCATGGACATTTCAAATTTGCTTTTCATGAGATTTTCAAAATGTTTTGAAAGATTCGGATTAGTGGACCCAAAGATGATGTCGTCCACGTAAATCTGAACAATCAAAATGTCGTTTTTGCATTTGTGTGTAAACAAGGTAGGATCAACTGTTCCTTTGGTGAAATTGTTTTGGATAAGGAAAGAGGACAGTTCGTCATACCACGCTCTCGGAGCTTGTTTTAAACCATAGATTGCCTTTTTGAGTTTATAGACGTAGTCTGGATGTTCCATGTCTATGAAGCCTTCTGGCTGACTCACGTACACTTCTTCTTTCAGAGTTCCATTCAAGAACGTGGTCTTAATGTCCATTTGATAAACCGTGATGTTTTTGTGAGCTGCATAAGCTAAGAATATCCTGACTGCTTCTAGTCTAGCTACCGGCGCGAATGACTCTTCAAAGTCTATCCCTTCCTCTTGTCTATATCCTTTGGCCACAAGACGAGCTTTGTTGCGAATAACAGTCATTTCTTCATCCCGTTTGTTCTTCCATAACCATTTAAGATCGATGACGCGAACGTCAATTGGTCTTGGAACCATTTACCAAGAGTCATGAAGACGGTATTGGAGAAGTTCCTCCTGCATCGCTTCTATCCATGCGGGATCTGCCATTGCCTCGCGAATGTTCTTTGGCTCGATATTGCTAATTGAGCAAAGGTAAATGCATAAGTCGCAATCGGTGGCAAGTTGGCGTCTCGTCTGATCTGGCCTTGAAGGTTGACCAATAACTTGTTCAATTGGGTGGTCTTTTGTCCACTTCAGAGTAGAAGGATACCGTTGGTTATACGTGTGCGAGTTAGATGGTTCTCGTAAGCTTGAAGAAGATTCAGCTGATTCCGTAGCAAACGGGTTTTCAAATAAGTCGTCATCTAACGTTGCATCGTTCTGGTTTTGGTTTTGCTCATCAACTGCTGGTAGAACGGGTGCAATAATTGTAGTAGATGTAGATGATGTAGATGGATTTGGTGCATTGGTTTCGACCGTTGTAGATGCATCTTCTGTTGGTGGTGGAGGATGATTTTGAGCGGGTGCAGCGGAATGATGGTTTGATGCATTTGTCGAAGTTCCACCATAGTATTCATCGAACATTAACTCGAAGAATTTCTCCCATTCTTGTTCTTTAGGATTGTCATACGCAGTTGATTGAGCTCTTTGAGGTATGAGTCCTGAACTGATGTGTCCAGAAGTCTGTCAGTTTAGAGCGGGTTCTAGAGCGAGTCTCTCAGAAGCCATTAGTGTAAGTTCGTCAAACTTCACATTCATCGTCTCCATGATCCTCCTTAGCCTTCTGTTATACACCCTGAATGCCCTCGAGTTATCTGAATATCCAATGAAGATTCCAATATCACCTTTTGCTTTCAGTTTTCCAAGATCTTCTCTGTCATTCGTAGGATAGCACAAAGCGCCAAACACGTGAAAGTAAGAGATATCCGGTTTTCTATTGTTCACTATTTCATATGGGGTTTTATTGAATCTTGGATGGATAAGGGATCGGTTCTGAGTGAAACAAGCAGTGGCAACAGCATCAGCCCATAGAAATAACGGTGCACTAGAATAGATTAGCATTGTGCGAGCAGCTTCCACAAGAGTTCTATTTCTTCTTTCAAATACCCCATTCTGCCGTGGAGTTCTAACAGCTGATGTCTGATGAGTAATTCCAACATCTTCAAAATAAGCTCTTAACTCCTGATTTGTGAATTCTGTGCCGTTGTCTGTTCTTACAACCCTTACTTGAGTTTGAAGAAGTACTTGAATACGTTTCAAAAAGGTGATGATGATGCCTGGTGCTTCGTCTTTTGATCTCAGAAACTTAACCCATGTATATCTCGAATAGTCATCGACGATAACAAGAATATACTTTTTCCCATTAATGCTTTCAACTCTCATTGGGCCATATAAGTCCATGTGCAACATATGCAACTTTGCTTCCAAACTAGGTACGGATTTGGGTTTATATGATGCTCTTTTGCTTTTTCCTTGTTCGCATGATGGACATAGGTGATCCTTGGTGTATTTGAATTTTGGAAGTCCATTGACGATGTTGTCTTTGGCAAGATTTTTGACGGTGTCAAAATTGAGATGGTATAACCTTCTGTGCCACAACCAGGATTGTGTTCCAGATGCTCGTGTCATAAGACATATTGGTGATGAAGAGGCCATTTTGTTGATGTCGATAGCATACAAGTTTGTATCACGATTCCCAGTTAAGAGATCAGTGCCATCCAAGTTTCTAACGAAGCAAGCATTTTTCCTAAAAGCAACCTCTAATCTGCATCACAGAACTGCCCGACTGAGAACAAATTGTGTCCCAACCCTTCGACATAGTAAACCCGAGTGATCAAATAATTTCCAAAAGGTAGATCTCCATAACCCATGATAGCTGCTACATGATCATTTCCGAAACGTACGGTTCCCATGAATTTCTAGACGAAATTGATCAGCAGCTTCAGATTCCCGGTCATGTGCTTGGAGCAACCACAGTCGACGATCCAAAGACAAATTTCGATAACCTGCCAGTTACAGAAAAAGAATATTGTGGAAACCGTTTGGATTTAGGTTCCTTTGGGTTAGAGGTAAAATCCTGAGCACACTCAACGAGGTTTTCTACAGGGAAGTCTGGTTTTTCACTCATTGTACCATTCTGGAGTGTGAAAGTTCTACCTGTGGGTTTCCAAATATCATCCCTAAAGTATACACGTTGGTTCTTGTCAGTAGTGTAAAGCCTAAGTTTTGCAACTAGTCTTCCTACTCGTTTATCGTAATTACTTTTTGGGACGTTCTTCTTAACAGGATTATCATTCACATTCTTAGAAACACAATCATCTTGAACATTCAAAGATTTCTTGCAAGTTAAACAAAGAGATTCAACACATTCATTAGACTTAGCAAGTTTCATAGGTTCAGTACATTCAGATGAAATGTCTTTCTTATTCAAAAGCTGTAAATTCCTAGGGTGTTCTTCTACTTTCTTTTCTTTATTCAAGCTACTACTCCTAGAGGCATGCGAGACTCTATTGTTCCTTGTATTGCTCTTAGGCTTTAGTCTGCTGCTCCTAGAAGTGCTTTCTAGTCTTGTAGAAGGTGAGGCACACGCATTAGGATTCACATTTTTCTGAAGGGAGGTGGTTTCAGCTATCCTAGTCTCTTTAGATGTGGAGGCAGACGCATTAGTGGTACTCATCTTAAAAAGGCCAGGTGCTAAAACTTTAGGATTCTCAATAACCGCTTTCCCTTTATCAACATTTTGTTTAGGCACGACAGGTGGAGTGACTGGTTTTGATGAAACATTTTTCTCATTGACTTTTGGAGGAGGCAAAGAAACAGACATTTTTTGTTTTGAAACCGGTTTGAGAACATTTTCTTTCTCCGCAGTCAATGGTTTTGTAATCACAGGTTCCACTGCCTTTCCTTTTTGACTTTCCAGCTGAGCCCTCAAAAGATCATTTTTAGCTTTCATGTCATTGTAGGCACGCTCATACGACAATTTGTCATACTTGCATTCCTCAGTTTTTCGATCAAGTTGTTTAAAATATGAGATATTTTCTTTTTCAAGTTTCATAAGAGCTTTTTCATATTTTGAAACAATTTCAGAGGTCTAATCCTAGATTCTTTCATGATCTTCAACAGAATATGTTTGCAAAATGATGGACATAATATCAGTAGTCAGAACATCTTCGAAGAGAGAATCATTTAACTTTTCCAAAATGTTAATGTGTTCAACACTGTCATTAGCTTGCTTTACTAGGGATTTATGGTCCTTGACAAAGTCAGCTGTTTCTTTCAAAAAGGCTTGTTCAAAATGAATTACCCTGGAGTTGATGTTATTCAGCTGAGGGGCAATTTGAGTTTCAAAAAACTTTTTCTGTTCATTATCAAAACTATTAAACCAGATATTTGTTGTAATGTTGGTTTTAGTTTTAACAGTCTCTTGAAGATTCGCAATTCTAGTTTTCACATTTTCCAAAATACTTCTCGCATCACTTGTGTTAAAAGGATTGTTTGAAGACATTTGTTCAATGTTCGAAAGAGATTTGGAGACAACAACTGGTTTTGAAACTGATTTTGAAACTGGTGTTGACACTTTGTTTGAAACACTTTGTGTGGTGGAAAACTTTGATTGTCCTTTTTGAGAAACAAAAGGAAGAACATTAATTTGGTTCCATTTGTTATAATCAATCGGTTTGATTTCCGGATGTTTTTGTTTCATTTTAGATCTACTCTCCTCAGATAGTTCCAACGTTTCAAGAGAATCATGCACAATTATAGGTTCATGCAAAGGTTTTCCATTGTTCAACACATTCCGTTCTTTCTGAGCTTTCTTGAGGAAACAAGGAGGTGAGTTACCAAGAGCCATTTTTTGCGAAGTATGAAAAATCGGATTTACTTGATTAGAAAGCATCTTGATTGTCTTAGCGGAATGACCCGTTGTAAGAAGTAAATTGTCCAATTTTTTGATCGTTTCAGTTTTATCCAGAATCTCATCAAGAAGAGAATCTTCTCGTTTTGCAAAATCAGTTATCAACTTCTTCTTCTCTTTTTCAAGATCAGAATATGTTGCTTTTTGTTTTGAAAGTTGGTCATTTAGTTCAGAAATTTCCTTGTTTAAAGATTTGATTTTCAAATTCAGATTCACATCAAGTGTGTCATACTTGAGTTGCAAATCTTTTTCTCTTAAAACAGAATCTCGATAACCAATTTCTAATTCTGACATTTTGTTTGTATGAAATTCATAGGCTTTGGCATGCTCTTTGTAACTCTCAAGCTCAGCGGTCAATTTAGCATTCGCGGCCTTAACTTCGCGATTGACCGTTCTAACTTTCTCAACTTCAATGCCACATTGATTGATTAATGATTCAACATAAGCACGTGTTTCCTCATCAGTCTCAGTATTTTGTGCCACACAGCCTCCACTAGGATCCACATATGGAGTTTCGGAGTTCGTATTGCTACAACTCGGATTGTCCATATATGTATCATAAGTAGGTGCTGGCGTTACAGAATTCTGTTTGTCATGAATAAACACATCAAATATGACATTGTTATAGCATGGATCAATGATTGGTACCTCAGATACGGTATTGGCGTCATAGACAGGAGGTGAGTCTGACTCAGTGTCGTACTTAGCTTCCTGAAGATTTGCCATGAAGATGCAGTTCGCATTAATTTCCTCGAGGTCTTCCAAATCATCCATAATAGCCATAAAGTCATGTTCCTCAGCACTCAACTGAAATCCAGCGCGTTCCTTTTGTACCAACAGGACAGTTTTCTGAAGATACTCAAGATCGTTCTTGTGCGGCTTAGTAGGACAATTCCTTGCCATGTGACCCATTCCTTGACAGTTATAACACTTAATCTGATTACCCTGATTCACATTTCCATGATTCCCAACGACTGGAGCTGCAACATTCCGATTCTGATTATCCACTGCTCTATTCCCAACATTCTGTCTCATCTGATTACCCTGATTCGGAACCGCCTGATTACCCATGCGAAATCCAGTAGCATATCCCTGCTGATTCCCAATAACTCCAACCATTTGTCCTTGATTACCCATATTCACACCCGGCTGTGCAATTTTCCTGTTGCGAGTGTTTGATGATATCCTTTGGTTGTTGTTAGTAGGTGTGGAATAGCGACCTTTGATTACTTGACCCAAGAGAGAAATTATTTGGGACATAGGGTCTTCTTGATCAGATTCTAGATCAGTGATTCCTTGTTCCTGGTATTGTGGATCTGGATAGAATTGTTGTTGTGGTTGTGGAATGTATTGCTGCAAGTTGTTGTTGTTGGAAAATGATGAAGCTTGTTGTTGTGTATTCACTGGAGTTTGATTCTTTGCAATGAGTGCCAATGGATCATGATTCTTTGCCAATCTTTCTTTCCTGACTTCATTCGCTTCAGCTTGGTTTTGTTTCAGAAAATCATTCAGTTGATCAAAGTTCACCTGATGAAGGTCTTTTGTTTGGTTGACAATAGTGACATATCGTCCCCATTCTTCTGGTAGATTATTCAGGAACTTGATGTTTTGAACGATAGTTCTGGGTGTCAGCTTGTTTCTGATTAGCTCATTCATCAAAGTGCAAAACCTTCCATAGTAGGATTCAATGGATTCTCCTGGTGTAGATGTGAACTTTTCCCATTCAATTAGCAACTTGTTCTCCATGTCTTGATGACCAATTTCTGTTCCATGACAAAGTCGTCTAACACGTTCCCACATATCGAAAGCAGTTTCACAACTGTCTACCGCAGCGAAGATGTCTATTGGTAAACCCAGTTGGATAATATGAATTGCCATGTCATCTGCTTCGACTTGTTTCTGATCCTCTGCAGTGTATTCAGATTCGTATTGAAGACGAGAAGATGGTGTGGTGGGAGGTGTTGCATCAGGATTTCCAGGTACATTAACTTGTCGAGGCTTGAAGGGTCCATCCTGAATGGATTTAATCATGAGTTTGCCATTAGGTTTGGTCTTTATGTAACGGAGCATTCGACTTGTCCATTGAAGATAACCACCTTTTGCCAACATAGGAGGTCGGTTTTCGGCACCGGCTGCATGAATGTCTTGTTGAGTTGCCATTGATGAAGGTATGATCTGATAAAGTTGATGTAGGATCGATTCAACGATAAAGGAGTTGTGGTTGATGAAGATTAAGCTCAGTTGAGGTGTTTCCAAAAGTCGTACTCGTAAACTCAGTTCTTAAAAAATTTTCGCCCAAAACTTGAAATTCACTATAAAAATCAATTCTAAGGTCGTATGAAAAATTTGAGTTATGACAATTTTGACGCCAAATTTGACCCGAAAAATTTGAATTTAGGCCCAAAAATTTGAATTTTTGACCAAAATTTTCACAGTTAAACCAAAATTTGAATCTCGCGTAAAAATTGAACGTTTAGTCTCCTCAAATTTTTTTTTTTTTTTTTTTTTTTTTTTTTATGCGAAGAAAGAGCTTAGGCGTAGAAACACAAAGTTACGAGTAGACGAGGCTTAGGCGTAGGATCTGGTGCTTATGCGTAGGATCTTATGCGTAGGAAGCTTATGCGTAGAAACCTTAAGCGTAGGAACCTTAGGCGTAGAAACCTTATGCGTAGAAACCTTATGCGTAGAAAGTATCTTACGCGTAACCTTAAGCTTATGCGTAGACAAAAAGTTACTCGTAAACCTTACGCGTAATTTTGAAGTTATGCGTAGAGTTACTCGTAAGCTTTTAGCTTATGCGTAAACTATGGTTAAGAACCAAAAATCCTTTACACTGTCACAGCGTAAGAGATATCCACAAGTCGAAGTGTTCCACACACTTATCCAAGTGAGGGAAGCACTGAGTAACAGTTATAGCACGAAGATTCTTCACCAAAAAGTTACGAGTAGAAAACTAGGGTTTTGACTTTTTGACTTCTACTCGTAAGAAATTTCCAACGATTCAAATGATTTCTTTTACCCAGATAGCCTTAAAAACACTCGAATAACCCAAAAATGTTGACCTTTTTCACCCAAAGTGCATAGAAAAGTTACGAGTAGAAATGACCAATAAACCAAATACGAGCTTAAAAATGAAGAAAAACACGTAAAGCTTCAAACTTTTTGCAAAAAACTGAAACTTTAGCACCAAATAACCCTTAAACCACAAGAATCTTGAATTTTAAAGTGCAAAAATTAAAGCTTTAAGCTTGACAAAAAACGTATAACGAGAGCCTTTTACGCGTAACCCTTCAAAACAAACACAAACACTCCTAAACCATTGTTAGGCGATTGATACCAATTGTAGGACCACTACGATATATCAACCTTATCACGTAATACCCACGTTAACCAAAGTTATGCGTGGAACTCGTGAAACCCAACACAAATACTATGCGTATAAAGAAAGAAAAGATAAAGATGTTTGGTGACTTGATGATATAAAATTCGTGTATATGAGAGGATAAGATATGCAAACAATAAGTTGTATATTCCTTGAGAGAGAAAATACACACACACACACACACTTTCAAGCACACCCCTCAAATGACCATTTGAGGGGTATTTATAGTATAAGACACATGTTGCCCTAAAGGCTTTCCATGGGCTTGGCTTGGGCTTCGTGGACTTGGATTGGATTACACATAATAAAAGGCTAGCTTAACATAACTATTAGCCATTTAGCTTAGCCCAATCCACGAGCCCTTTGACTATTCTATCACGATATCTAACACACGTTACAAACTTCCTAATCGTGAATGACCATCACTTTTAATAAAACTATTAAGGCTAACACCTTCACCTCTTGTGACAGCTTCATGAACTACACCACTAACACCAGCCTGAGGTAGCTTGGTGTCCTTCCTCCTCCTTCTTTGAACTAAGATCCTTGTGGGTTCAGCTGGTAAGAGTAAGGGTTCAACAGTGGGTTCATGTGGGTTACCAGTGGGTTCAGATAAGGTAGAAGTGGGTTCAGCATCAGTGGTTTGGGTGGGTTGTGTTTCAGGTACCTCTTCATTCTCAGGAATGTCTGGCAAGTTAAGCATATGAGGGAATAATGGTGTAAGAGTTTCTGAGAAATTTGGATTTTGTTTCCTCATATGTGCAAATACCTTAGATAGCATATGAAGTACTTTATACTCCCTTTTATGAGGAATGGGTTCGGTGATCTGATTGTCCACAATTAATTGAACAAACCTAGGATATAAGTAGTATTTCCCCTTTTCCTTAATGTTTTTCATAAAACCATCAAATATCATCCTAGACCAATTAAATACCCTCCCTTGTGATAGACATATGATAGCAGTTGCTATTTTGGAGGGAAACTCATCAAAGCCAGTAGTCTTATTGCTTACACACATAAGCAGAGTATGTATCAAAAACTTCCACTGTGGTGAAAACATACCTTTGTGAAATTTGATCCTATCCCCTCTTCGTTCATAACCCATCTTTTCCAAACCTTCAAAAATCTCATCATTAGACAAATTTACAACCCCTTAAACATCCTCCAGCTTTAAAACTGTTAGGAATTAGAAATTCCAGGTATTAAAGAGTCGGTCACCTCAAGTATATGTAATCGTTAGAAAGCTCGTAGTCGTAGTTCTTTTAAGTTAAGTAGTATTTAGTTAAGTAACACCGTGGAGGACGGACGGGTCTTTACCCACTGTATGCCTGATCCACAGCCCGATGTGTGGCGATTTATGTAAGACTATAAATACTCTCTACCTTCCAAGGTAGAGAGTTGGAGCTCATAATAATATCTTTCACTTTCTCTCACTAAGTTCCCTAAACCTCTAACTTTCTCTCTCTAGAATTCCATCTATATGCCACTTTGTGTTATGGTTTGATGTGTATGTGAAAACGAATATCCTACAAATGGTATCAGAGAGCCATGGTTAGATCATATCTTGCACATCTTTGGATTTCTAGTGGTTTTTAGGTGGTTTTTGAGTTTGAAAAAGTTTAGTGGTTTTTGCATCATTTGGTTGATTTCTCGGGTTAAAGTTTGGATTTTGTTAGTACTTTTATGTTTAGAATCATCACAAGTGTGTAGGTTTTCACTTGGTAAGCTTAAATCATCTTGGTTGGGTTGTTTTTGGATTGAAAAGTGATGTTTATGTGGTTTTTTCATGCTAGCGACTTAACTCACGGATTAGTTTCTTTGTAGCGACTTGCTTTACAAATTTGTAGCGAGTTACAGTTTTAAACCTAGCGACTTAGATCTAGCGATTTACAGTACAAGTAGTGGACTCTCCACTACGGGTAGCGACTTGGTGATAGCGACTTGGTCTGTAGCGAGTTGCTCTTTAGCGACTTGTATCTTTAGCGACTTGAGTAGCGAATTGCTGCCAAAATTTTGCTAGCGACTTGAGGCTTAGCGAGTTACTACTTAGCGACTTGCATTTGTCTAGCGACTTGGGACTCTAGCGACTTAGTGGTGTAGCGAATTAAGTGTTAGCGACTTAGTGCATTATCTTCTAGCGACTTAGTGCATTATCTTCTAGCGACTTGAGTGATTGTTTACGGTTTTCTCTTGATTTAGTAAAATCCCGTGAAAGAATCTATTTCCCGGTTTAATCATAGAGTTATAAAATCCCGTATAATCTGTTAACATGTCTACCAACGTTCCTACTATCATCTCCACTGTTGCCGAGGATGTTCAAGCAGCTGGCTCAGATACTCGTCCACCCATGCTTGACAGAACTGACTACGATTCTTGGGCTCAACGAATCAGATTGTATTGCCTTGGAAAGGAAAATGGTGTCAACATTCTCAAATCCATTGATGAAGGACCATATCGAGTTGAGACGACTAGAGACATACTTGATACTAATGAAGATGGTACTCCTATTTACGGAATGGACAGACCTAAGATGTATGATGAGCTTGATGATAAGGATAAAAAAAGATTCGATGCAGATATCAGGGCTTCAAACATTGTTCTTCAAGGTCTTCCTAAAGACATCTACAAGCTGATCAATCATAACACTGATGCAAAGGCAGTTTGGGATAATGTTAAGATGCTTCTCTCAGGTTCAGAATTAACTATGGAAGACAGAGAATCCCAACTCTATGACGAATTTGAGCACTTCAAGATGAAACCAGATGAGAATGTCTATGAGTACTATGTGAGATTTCATAAGTTAGTGAATGACATGAGGAACATCAGAATGACTATGCCTAACATTCAGCTGAACTCAAAATTTGTGAACAACATGAATCCCGAATGGCACAAGTTTGTCACCGCTGTGAAGCTCACTAAAGGATTGAAGAATACAAACTATGAGCAACTCTATGCCTTCCTCCTTCAGAATGAGAGACATGCTATGTTTGAAAAATTGATTCTCAATCAGTTCAAAACCAACCAGGGAGAGACAAGCTCGTCTAATGACTCAACAGCTTTCTACTCAAACATCAGAATCACAACCAAAGCATCACAAGTCATACCCTTGGGTAATGGTAATCACAAACTCATTCCTAATCCTATGTTCAAACAAGCTGATGCTGATGCACACGTGGGTAACTTCATTAATCAACTAGCTCTTCTCATTAGTCAAAACATGAATTCTCTCCCACAAACCAACAACAACCTCAGAACAGCATCTAACCCACACAATCAAGCCACTGTTAAAGATGGAAGGATCGTGGTGCAACCAGTTCAGGAAAGACAGTATGATCAGGGAAGAGGTGGAGCTGGGAGAGGTTATGTTGGCAACCAGAATCGAGGAAGGAATGGTAACCAAGGTCAAGCTAAGCCAATCAAATGTTATAACTGTGGTGGTGAGGGACACATTGCAAGGAACTGCACATCTCCAAAGTGTCCACAGAATGCTGATTACTTCAGAGATAAGATGCTGCTGGCACAAGCTCAGGACAATGGTGCTGCTTTGGATGAAGAGGAATTGCTGTTTCTTGCTGAGGGCAATGCCAAGACCTATGATGCAGATGTGGATGAGCAGCCTATTCAGGAGATAGGTCACAATCATCAGAATGCCTTTCAAGTCGCTGACTGTGATGCATACGACTCTGATGTGGATGATGGACCTACGGCACACACAATTTTTATGGATAGCATTTCTCCAATGGTTTCTCCCAAGGTCTCTTCTTCACCACTAGCTGGCCCATCCCATGACAAGCTCATCTCAGAGGTATTAAAACTATACGATGATGCTGATGTGCAACAGATGCATGACAAAGTACAATCAACTGAAACTATTGAATCAAATATTGAAAATATGGGTAATATCAATATTGTCCCATATGATCAATATGTGAAACAAAGTGAAAGTGAAGTTGTACCAAGTGATGCATCTTCTGCAGTCAACAATGACTATGTTTTTTATGAATACACTGCATGTGCCCCTGATGATTCTGTAATTTCTGAACTAAATGCCTATAAAGAACGTGTTGCTATTTATGAACAACGGGCTAAATTTGAGTTGACCACTCGTGAGCAGGAAATGGATGACCAAGTGCGTACAGTAATTAGAAAAAGTAAGTTTAGAGAAGAAGTATTGAAACAAGAATTAAATTCCTTGCAAGAAAAACTTTCTAAAACAGCTAAGCAAAAACAAGAACTTCAAGAAAATGTGAAAATGCTTAAGCAAGAATTTAATACAAAGGAATCAAAACTCTTGAGAGATTTTTCTAATCTGAAAACTTTGAAAAACAAACTTGAAAACAAGTTGTACATACAAGGAAACACCATTCAGACTGCTCACATGGTCACTAAACATCGAGTCTTAAGCGATAAGCATAGCATTCCCCTTATTGAGGAACCAAATCCAGAGGTAATTAAAAAGGCTAGAAATGCTCATAAGGTGCTTTATGATGGTAATGAAATCCTTAAGCCTAGACAGAAACCTAGTTGTGTTGAGTGCACTGAGGAAGATAAGAAATCAAATGAAATCACTAGGGAAAAGATGAATAAGAAACAAAATGATCCTAAATGCAAAGAAAAAAAAATAATTATCACTCCTCATGACTACAAGAAGGAAAACTGGATTTCCTTGAACAAGTTTAAGCCTCAGACATTGCTGACTCCCGAGCAAGTCTTCTGGAAAAAGGATTTAGATAAGCAGAAAGCGGAAAATATTGCTGAAACAAACCCTCCCCTTTGGAAAATGCCTAGAGCGACTGTGTATCCTCCTAATACACCAATGCATCTTGTACCTAGAACAATTGCCACTAAAAGCAAGACATTAATTAGCCAATACGTTATATTTGAACTATTTGTTGATTTTGAGAAAACTTGCAAGAAAAGGATCACACCCACTTGTATAACTAAAGGAGAAAGGGGTTTTGAACAAATGAAAGAATGTTATTTAACTGAGGTCATGCCCTTCTTTAAACTTCTAAAAGATCACTTTGAGAGTCTTAAAAAGGGGATAGAAACTGATATTAAGGGAATGGAAAAGGAATTTGATGCAATGGTTGTTGAAGTTAGTGACTATGAGCGTGCACTAAAATATAATGAGATTGAGAGAAAAAACTTGCATACATTAAATGAGAATCTTATTACTGAATGTGTTGCTCAAGATGTGTTTTTCACTGCTTCAAATTGCTCTATTAATGCTTCCAAATTTCATGAACTATCTGTGGCCCTAAAAGTCTCCCATGATCGTGTCATTGAGCTTGAAAAAACTAATTCTAAACTAAACGAGAAAATTGAACTGGATGATCACGACAATTTCGTTAAACATTTTTCTAAACTAGAAGTTGAGCATTTTAATTTACAACTAAAATATCAACATCTCAAAGAAAATGTCAAAACTTCAAATGTCAAGACATCTTCAGATGCTCCAGAGTTTGATGCAGTTTTTCAAATTAACAAACGTGATGAACAGATTCAAGCTCAGTGCAACACGATCAGAAAGTTGAAAGCCCAAATCTCTCAATTAAAAGGTCAAACGAACAATATGACAGGCTCCCTAATGCCTCCTCCCTTAGATTCTCAGAATTCTCAAACGTTTCATCTTCAAAACCTAGTAAATGCTTTACAAAAGGAAAACGAAAGTTTTTTGGAAGAAAACGAAAAGGTTAAACGTCATTTCAATGAGTTATTTGAATCAATTAAGGTCAATCGTAACAAAAACAACGAACAAATAGCTTCATTGCAAAAGGAAATTGAGAATCTGAAGAGTCAGGTAAAAGGGAAAATGCCAATGACCAATGGGGAGAGTGGTGGATCAAAGGTTCACTCTTGTAATAAATATGCTTTGTCTGTGACTTATGTCCCTCCTCATCTAAGGAACAACAAACTTGCTATTCAAACATACTTTTCATCCCTTAAGGATTGCCTAGAATGTCTGCGTGAGATTGTTGAAGAGGATAAGTTAGAGAAACCTCATGATAATGCAATTGGACATGCATGATTATATGCCAAACGATCTCAAGAAATCTTAGAATGCTTGATCACAATATGCCCAAAGTCATTAGGTGAGAGAGTTAACCCTTTGATTTCATGCTCGATGCCTAATACCAAGTATGATATGCACTCGATTCCCAATGTTTTGAATGTGAACCGTGGTGTGCCTTTAAGTAGTTCAGACTCTAGATCTGTCAATGCTAAGAAAGAGAACTCAAGTGTGCCTTCTACTAGTACAAATCTCAGTACCTCTAGTTTTAAGAAAGTGAACCTTAGTGTGCCTGCATGTAGTTCAGATCCCAGCACATCTAAACAGGTTATGCAAAGAGTAGTAAAACCAACTAATGTTCCCATTCCCTCTACAGGAGTAATCAGTGACATTAAAGGGAGCAGGTCAAAGTCTCAAGACAATACAAGGAATGATAGGACCTCGCAAGCTAAGAATGTGCACTGGAAAAGAGTAGAAGAACAATCTAGGAACTTTAAGTTTGAATCGAATAAAACGAATCGTGTTGATTCTAGTATTAGCCACAGGCGTACTGTAATTAATTCGAATTCTGATACTATTTGCAAACCTTGTATTGATGTCTGCTTGAATTCTGTCTCTAATCATGAATGTGATGTTAATGTTCTGCCTAATGATGTTAATTGTCCAGTTAATATTGTTAATGCTAAAACTCATGCTAAGAAGGCTAAAAGGCAAAAACGAAAGAAAGTTAGAAAACAGTGGAAACCCACAGGAAGAACATTCAGTAAATTAGGCTTTTATTGGATACCTGTTGGTCATAAGACTAATCAGATAATGCCCACTAGAAAATGGATGCCTACTGGTAGAACTATTCCCTTAAGAAGTGATCACACTGTGAACAGGGCTAATACAGACACTAGTACTGCATCTATTCACAATGATTCCATTGCCTCACTTTTTGATATGAATGCTTCTATTTCTGATGTGGGTGTTCCAAACATTGTTACTAACCAAATGGAACCCATTCTTGCATGGGGATCCCAATTATCCAGTTATCCATTCTTGTCTGTGTTCAACTGCAGATCGTTCAAATCGTTCTGTGGTACCTGGACTCAGGCTGTTCCAAGCATATGACTGGAGACCGGTCGCGGCTCATGAACTTCGTGAGCAAATTCATCGGGACTGTTAGATTCGGTAATGATCATTTCGGTGCTATTATGGGTTATGGAGATTACGTTGTTGGTGATAGTGTCATCTCTAGAGTTTACTATGTGGAAGGTTTGGGTCATAATCTGTTCTCTGTTGGTCAATTCTGTGATTCTGATCTAGAAGTAGCCTTCAGAAAACATACCTGCTTTGTTAGAGATCTTAATGGTAAGGAACTGTTAAAAGGAACTCGTGGCTCAAATCTTTACACCATCTCTATCGATGACATGATGAGGGCTTCTCCAATCTGCTTGTTATCAAAGGCTTCAAGAACAAAGTCATGGTTATGGCATCGTCGTCTCAATCACTTGAACTTCGGCACCATCAACGATCTTTCCAGAAAGGACTTAGTTGTAGGTTTACCTAGACTAAAGTATGAAAAGGATCATCTTTGTTCAGCATGTCAATTGGGAAAAAGCAAGAAGTATGCCCATAAACCCAAACCTACTAACTCTGTCACAGAAGTTCTTCATATGATTCATATGGATTTATGTGGACCAATGAGGGTGCAGAATATCTTTGGGAAGAAATATGTGTTAGTTGTGGTTGATGATTACTCTAGATTCACCTGGGTCAAGTTCTTAAGGACAAAGGATGAAACTCCTGATATCATCATCAAACTCATCAAACAGCTGCAGGTTAGACTAAACAAAACTGTCAGAATTATCAGAACAGACAATGGAACTGAGTTTGTCAACAAACAACTTAGTGAATTCTATGAAAGCATTGGAATCAGCCATCAAAGAAGTGTTCCACGAACCCCTCAACAGAACGGTGTAGTTGAAAGACGAAATCGTACTCTTGTTGAAGCCGCTAGAACAATGCTGATCTACTCAAAGGTTCCAATGTTTCTCTGGGCTGAAGCAATTGCCACTGCATGCTACACACAAAATCGTTCCCTGATTCACACTGTTCATGAAAAAACTCCATATGAACTTGTCCACAACAGAAAACCTAATCTATCTTTCCTTCGTGTGTTTGGTGCATTGTGCTATCCAACTAATGAGGGTCAAGACTTAGGCAAACTTAGGGCTAAAGCTGACATTGGAGTATTTGTAGGATATGCATCAAACAAAAAGGGATACCGAATCTACAACAAAAGAACCCGAAATATCATGGAAACAATCCATGTTACGTTTGATGAGCTGACCGGTCAAATGGCTCCTGGACACTCCAGCTCAGGACCCGCACTTCAAAACAGTCCCATTGGTTCATCCCTTGTTCCAAACTCCTCTCAAGAAACTCCATATGTACCTCCATCTGAAGATGATGTAAAGAAATTGTTTGATCCTATGTTTGATGAACTGTATGATTCAATTACTAATGAGGTGTTGATCCCTACAACAGAGGATGCTCATATTCCAGTGAATGAAGTCAATCCCTCAGTCTCAATATCTTTAAGTCAAGAAGCACCTGCTGCTGATCCTTCAGTCTCATCAACAAATCATCATTCTTCAAATGTACATCATGAAAATGTTTCTGGCATCAATGATGAAGTTAATCCCTTTGCTACTCCTGAAGATGCTCCATTTGAAAACATATTTGCTACTCCTGAATCATCATCAGAACCATCTTCTTCAGGATACATAGACTCAGCTACCTCAGTTCCTCAACAACTGCCACATGAACACCTCAGAAAATGGACTCACGATCATCCACTAGACAACATCATTGGAAATCCCTCTCGTCCTGTATCAACCCGGAAACAACTTGCAACCGATGCCTTATGGTGTTTCTTCAACTCCGTACTATCTAAGATCGAACCAAAAGATGTTAAAACCGCCATGAATGAAGATAGCTGGTTCAATGCCATGCAAGATGAAATTCATGAGTTTGATCGACTTGATGTATGGGAGTTAGTACCTGCTCCAGACTGTGCTATGATTATTGCTCTTAAATGGATCTTCAAAGTGAAACTTGATGAGCATGGTGATGTGTTGAAGAACAAGGCTCGATTAGTTGCTAAAGGATATCGTCAAGAGGAGGGTATAGACTTTGAAGAATCTTTTGCTCCAGTTGCTCGAATCGAGGCAATCAAAATCTTTCTGGCTAATGCTGCTAGTAAGAACATGGTAGTATATCAGATGGATGTGAAGACGGCATTTCTGAACGGAGATCTTAAAGAATTCGTCTACGTCAGCAAACCTGAAGGATTTGTGAATCAAGAGCATCCTACTCACGTTTATCGTTTGAAGAAGGCTCTTTACGGTTTAAAGCAAGCTCCAAGGGCATGGTATGATACACTCTCAAAGTTTCTTCTATCAACCGGATTCATCAAAGGAGCAGTTGATCCTACATTGTTCACCAGGAAGTCAGGCAAACATTTAATTCATGTTCAAATTTATGTTGATGATATTATTTTTGCCTCGACAGACCCAATGGAATGTGATCGTTTTTCAAATGAAATGAGTTCAAAGTTTCAAATGTCAATGATGGGACAAATGTCATTTTTCTTGGGATTACAAATTTCACAAAGTCCCGGAGGCATTTTCATAAATCAATCTAAATATGCAACAGAGATTTTAAAGAAATTTGGATTTGATTCAAGTGACCCTGTTGACACCCCCATGATTGACCGAACCAAACTAGATGAGGACCTCTCAGGGATCATGATTGACCAAACAAAATATCGTAGTATGATTGGATCCCTGATGTACCTCACAGCTAGTAGACCAGACATCTTGTTCGCTGTTTGCATGTGTGCTAGATACCAGGCTAAGCCTACTAAAAAGCACCTTGAAGCGGTTAAACGGGTCTTTCGGTATCTCCAAGGAACCATTAATATGGGACTTTGGTACCCAAAAGACACCGGTATGTCACTAACAGCATATGCAGATGCAGATCATGCAGGGTGTCAAGATACTCGTCGAAGTACGTCAGGAAGTGCTCAGTTTTTGGGTGATAAGCTTGTGAGCTGGTCTTCAAAGAAGCAAATGAGTACTTCTATTTCCTCTACAGAGGCTGAATACATAGCCATGTCATCTTGTTGTGCTCAAATCTTATGGATGAGATCTCAATTATCTGACTATGGCTTTGAATTCAACAAAATCCCTCTGTACTGTGATAATAAAAGTGCTATTGCTCTCTCATGCAACAACGTCCAACACTCAAGAGCAAAGCATATCGACATTCGACATCATTTCATCAGGGAACAAGTGGAAAAAGGTGTGGTGGAACTATATTTTGTGAGGTCTGAATATCAGTTAGCAGACATCTTCACCAAAGCTCTTCCAAGAGAACGTTTTGAGTTTATTCTTCCACGACTTGGTTTGAAAAGCCTTCAACCAGAAACTCTCAAACGTCTTCAGGAGGAAGACGAGGAGTAAAGGTCTATCTTCATCTATCTCTTGTAAATATTTATTTGAAAAACAAAATACAAAATCATAAAACCTTCAAAAATCAAATAGAAAAATATAAAACTTTCAAAATCCATAAAAATATGAAAAATTCGAAAAATTTTCAAAAAATATTGTCAATTTGTCGTGTTTTTTTTTTCGGTTCGATAATATCTACGGTCTTTGTGCTGTCATTCAAAGAATGACACGGGACTTTAGATGTTGTTCGAATTCTTAAAAAAAAAAATCAATCAAAAAAATCAAAAATTATTTTTGGGAGAAAGAGAAATGGTTTATTGTCATTTTTCAGGCAATAACCCGGTTTTAAAAGAAAGAACAGAGCCATGTTTTACCATGTTTTCAAATTCCATGCTCTGATTCTATAAACATTTATCTGCTGAAAACTAACTGCTTTGAAAAATAACTTGGACTCTATTTTTGATAATCATCAGGACTTATTTGTCAAAATCTCTATCTCTCAATCAACAACCTATGTCATTGATTGAGGGGGAGAATGATTTCAATTAAATTAAAAAGTTATTTGGCATTAAATTGTTTTCAAAAAGATATACATGCATGCTTTATCAATGGAGTTTAAAGTCTTAAAATCCGATCCTTATCAGTTCAAACGCTTTCATAATCAAGTCACAATTCCCCTTAAAAGCTTTCAAAATCAATTTAAATCTATAAGAGATCACAAATCTCAAATGATTTGATAATTGTGATCGGGGGAGAATGTGTGATGTAAATTGGATTTAAACTGATAATTCGGTAAATGGTTTTATAAGGATGTACATGCTGTCCTTCCCACATGTGACAAACGATTTCAAATTTTCCATGCACATGTTGAGGGGGAGCATCTATCTCAAACCTATGATTTGAAATGTGATCAACTTATCTCAATGTGCAAGTTCCCTCTAGTATGTGCAAAACTCTTTTCAAACCCCGAGGCACATATTGAGGGGGAGCAAATTTATGGAAACCTCATCCTTCCCGGAAATGCTATATCTACTTGATTTGATGTGGGAAGTGATGTTGATATCTTTTAGAAAATGGTAATCAAAGAAGTTAATTCTTTCTCTTGCCTCCGTGTGCAAAACAGTTTCAAATACTTGATGCACATGTTGAGGGGGAGTTCTCGTTCTAAAAATATCAAAAACAATTCAGGTACAAAATGCTTTGATAATATATTACAAGTATCTGAATTGATTTTCAAATGGTTTTCAATTGGTTCCAATGGCAGATGAACAATACCAAATAGACCGACCAACTCTACTTTATGTACGGTGATATAAGGATGATAAGGTTAGGTATGTGTTCCCATGATCTGCCAGAACCGGAGGGATCTACCCAGGGACAATCCACTAGTTAGTGTAGAAGTCCTTAGGTATGATGATAAAAGGAGAAAAATGAGATATGGGAAGAGTGCAGACTAAGACTGAGCGAGTACTGGAATAAACCCAACAAGGTTCTTGCTATGAAGTCTCGGTAAGCACTGAAGGGGTTGAAGAATTAAAAAGAATTGAATGAGGAAAGGGTGAAAACAAATAGCCCTCCATTTATTCAACCTTAGGGCAGAAACCGGGTTCACTTCATATGCTACTGATGGTAACATCGGTATTGAAGACAAGACGTCATGGACCCAGTGACGCACTGCACTTCAACTTTCCAAACCACTCAAGTTCCTCTTAAAAGGACTTGTTTCATTCTCACGGGGAACCGACATTATCTATCGACTTTCTCTTAGAGAGTGTTGATATTGAAGAAGGAGACCCTCTCCCTAGTCTCCGGCACAGGATCCAAATATGCACAAACTGAGTCTAGAGCCACGAGATCATCAATAAATCTCATTAGGACACTTTCAATGAAGACTCTCTGTTTCACACAATGTGGAAAGAGAGATTATATCTTGAGTCCTACGCATTATCCTTGTGGTATTGCCAGAACATCTGAGTAATGTGTTTACATATTCACAATGAAGATGGAAAGCCTTCTGGAGCCAACATCAAACAAGCTCCTGGTAGGTGGCATGTGAGATCTATTATATAGATCAACCATGTGACAACTGAACAGAAACAATGGGGCGATTCAATCTTTTGAATCAATCCTGGTTCAGGTTATGGATTGACGGATACCTTTGAAAAACCGGTCTTTGTGCTTAACAACTCTTTTCTTTAGCACATCGACTGTGTACTCATTTTTCAAACCAAAAGGTGTTTTTATGATTGATAATTGATTTTCAATAAAACCTTCGTTGTATTGCAAAAACAATTTCTATTGAGCAATATACGATTGTTTTTCAAATCTCTTTTCATCAATCAGTGGACTTAAAATTCGCTGGTTCACTCACTCCGTGTTATCTTCTTTGAGATGTTCCGGTTTGAGAACAGCTAGAGCAGCTGCGAAACCCTGTCAAGGAAATTCTTCGGAATTATACCTGATCACAGGCAGTACATGTACTGATCAACGGGGAACCGTGGGCCGTGTACCTCAATTCAACGAAAGTGATCAAAGACACTTTTGTGCGATTTATTGCTAACTGTTGTATGCAGGTACGCCCGACGTTTGCAGCTGATCAGAATGATGCGGTCAATCCATAGCCGCATGCTCACTTAACATATTCAACTCAAAAGAAATCATGATTAGTGCATCAATGACTCTGATATTTTCACTCCATGCTTCTGCTACGCTGCTGCCAATATCATGATTCAACAAAAGCTTTCGCTACTCTGATGAGAAGATATCATGATCCAGAATGTGAGCATGTCGGTCCTAAAGTCACAACATCACATAATACCAACACCACAAAGGATGTCTCAGAGATTTTTTTTTTGCTGATGATCTCAAAAGATGGCTCAAATTTATTATCACGTGGATCAGTAAAAGACCTCCACTTGGAGTAACCAAACATGCAATGTGAAGAATCAATGACTACGAGCTTAGGAGCAAAGGACTACATCAAGAATGCAAGATCAATTGTTAATGTATTATCTGGTTGTATTCAATGTAATTTTGGTACATGATTGAGGTGACCTCCCTTAGGGGGAGATTGTTAGGAATTAGAAATTCCAGGTATTAAAGAGTCGGTCACCTCAAGTATATGTAATCGTTAGAAAGCTCGTAGTCGTAGTTCTTTTAAGTTAAGTAGTATTTAGTTAAGTAACACCGTGGAGGACGGACGGGTCTTTACCCACTGTATGCCTGATCCACAGCCCGATGTGTGGCGATTTATGTAAGACTATAAATACTCTCTACCTTCCAAGGTAGAGAGTTGGAGCTCATAATAATATTTTTCACTTTCTCTCACTAAGTTTCCTAAACCTCTAACTTTCTCTCTCTAGAATTCCATCTATATGCCACTTTGTGTTATGGTTTGATGTGTATGTGAAAAAGAATATCCTACAAAAACATCTATGATCACCTCCTCTGTGACTAGGATCTCATTCTCATCAACAACAGTCCTAAGAACCTCTGCTCCATCTCTTTCTTGAATTTCAGCATACCACCAAAATTGATGAATGTAGGATTTAACAATGATAGGTGCTATAGTTAAAGCATAGTGAATAGGAGTGTATTTGATGAAATAAATCATTTCATGGAATCCTTCTGAATGGGTGTTCTTAACAAGATATGCGACAAGGTTGTGGGTTGTGGAATATTCAGTCGGCATTGTGTAAAAGATGTGGGATTTGTGAAATTATCATTTGGGAGTGGTTAGGGTTTGTGTAGAGCGCCAATTGGAAGTGTTTAAAGATCAATTAAATGATCCGGCAGTGATTTGGGGATTAAATACGTTATCACCAAGATGTTACAAAACAGCCCCTTAAGTTTCCATTTTCATCAAAACTGCTCTAGCAGTGGGTTGCCCACAACTAGCAGTGATTAGAATTGTACTAGCAGTGGAAACTTCACCAACACTCCAATCCTTTGACTAAAAATTTTGCAGCAAAATCTAAGCCAAAAATAGTGATATCATGCATTAATTTGAAGGATTACAAAAGATACACATTTTTTTTAATAATAAGCTACTCCTACAGCTCCAAAAGCTCCAAAAAGTTACAAAAGCTCCTTCAAACCTGCATGTCACACACACAAACCAAACACTTGAAACTTTGTTAAGATTAGCAGTGCTTAGTAAGAACTAGAAGTGTTTACAAGAAACCACAAGACTTCATTTACTCAACAACAACTCACACCTTCCACACATTTAACTCACTGATTTCTTTTTAACTTTATTTAAGAACATATCACCCATAAACCACACGTATCTCTTGTATTCCCAAAAATCATCTCACTACAAACTACATTCTCAAAAACCTTCTCTCAAGAAACCACAAGATCAGCAACATGAGTGACTCGAGCCATCTTATTGAGATCTCATTTGACTCATCAAAAAGTCCATCTTCCAACAATACATGGGAAAACTATCTTCCTCCAAGAAACACATCCATCACCTTTATGAAGACAAATCCTGCTCCTGTTTGACCTTCTTCCATCCAACCAGTGCCCCAAGAAGCTCTCATGAAAGGAACAAGTTCTGAACTGAGCTCCATGCCAAGCTATGTGTCACCTTATGAGGACACAGATGATGAAGCCTCCTCAAGAGTGTTGATAGTTCCTCCCCTTGCTGAGATACCACCACCAGAACCTCTCACTGCTCCACCTCTTCAAGCACTCCTTGCAGCTCCACCACAACCAGCTGGTCCATCCTCATCAGCACCCCCTAAGAGAGAGAGAGAGTGATGGGTCTCCCTTACCCAAAAGTTTGGAATGTGATTGGGGGGAGAGGAGTGAGGCAGACCATGCCAGAGTGGGGATTAGGGAAGAGGTCTAGGGAGTAGTTGGTTTAGGTGGTGTCCTTGTTGTAGTAGTCTCTTGATGGTATCTTTTGATGTAATGTTTGCTCTAGTCAGTGGATGGTTGTAAGGACAGCAATGGATGTACCCCTCTGCATCTTTAGATGTAGTTAATAAAATGAATAAACTTGTTGTTGTTTTCTTATCTGTCCATTGCTACATACTGTATGATTTACTTCTTTGATCTGCAAAATAGTTAGTGGGAACAAAAATAACAAGCAGTGGATAAAACTAAACTAGCAATACTAAGATCTACCAATAACACTACATACATGTTACAAACATTTACAAAACAAATTTGAGATTGAGAGATTTATCATAAAATACTAACTACAAGATACTGAAACCTCCCCACATCAAATGCTTTAGTGAGAAGATCAACAACATTGAAGTCAGTATGAATTTTGACCATTTGAATTAATTTTTTCTCATTACAATCCCTAATAAAGTGATGCCTTAACTCAGTATGTTTAGTTCTAGAATGCAAAACTAGATTTTTAATGATGCAAATTGTACTGTTATTGTCAATGTAAATCTTAGTATGCATAAAATTATACCCAAAGTCCAACAATTGATTCTGAATCCAAAGCACTTGACCACAGCAACTAGCAGCAGCCACATACTCAGCTTCAGTGGTGGAATTAGCCACAATTGTCTGCTTCTTACACTGCCATGAGATTAGCCTGCTTCCCAAAAGCTGACACCCTCCAGTAGTAGATTTTCTATCCAAACTAGCTCCAGCATAATCACTGTCTGTATAGGCCACCAAATCAAAAGCTGAATCCTTAGATACCAAAGGCCCAATTTAGGATGACCCTTAAGGTATCTAAAAATCCTCTTCACAGCATTCATGTGTGATGTGTTTGGCGTGACTTGGAATCTTGCACACACACATACTGAGAACATTATATCTGGCCTAGAAGCAGCGAGATACATCAAAGATCCAATCATGGATCTATACAGCTTCAAATCAACTTTGGGACTTCCATCATCTGGTTGCAGTGGTTTCTGAGTCTCCATGGGTGTACTTGCACTCTTGACATCCTGAAAGCCAAATTTCTTCAAAATATCTGCTATACTTGTCTTGACTAATGAAGATTCCATCAGTCATTTGTTGAACCTGTAGCCCCAAAAAGAAAGTGAGTTCACCCATATAACTCATCTGAAACTTATCATGCATAAGTTTCTCAAAATCTTTGCACAGCTCCTTATTTGTTGAGAGAAAGATGATGTCATCAACATAAACCTGAACCAGCAATATATCATCCTTGTGCTTCCTTATGAACAATGTCTTGTCAATCAGTCCTCTCTTAAATCCATTGTCCAACAAATAATTGGAAAGGCAATCATACCATGCCCTTGGAGCTTGATGCAATCCATACATAGCCTTCTTCACCCTGTAGACTTTATCAGGATGATCAGGATCTTCAAAACCAGGAGGTTGACAAACATAAACCTCCTCTTCAATAGTACCATATAGAAAGGCACTCTTAACATCCATTTGATACACCACAAAATTTTTAAATGAAGCATATGCCAAAAACAGTCTTATAGCTTCAATTCTGGCAACATGTGCAAATACTTCATCATAATCCAAGCCTTCAGTTTGTGTGTATCCTTGAGCAACCAACCTTGATTTATTCCTCACCACAATACCCCTTTCATCCCTTTTGTTTCTGAATACCCATTTAGTTCCAATAGCCCTCTTGCCATTAGGTAGATCAACCAATGTCCACACCTCTTGAAGTTTGAATTGTAACAGCTCCTCTTGCATTGATTCAATCCAACCTTCTTCTCCTAATGCTTCTTCAACTTTTTTGGGCTCCTTCTGTGACAAAAATCAGGAAAACAAACAGTTTTGCAAGTCTTGATGACTGTTCCTTTTGTGAAGTCATCTTGCAAAGAAACCTTGTTCAGGAAAGGTTTTAGTGTTCTGAGTCTTGCTTCTTGTTTGAACTCGAGTATTCAAATTTCCAAGTATTTGTTCCTTGGGATGTATTTTATTAACTCTGGTGGTAGGAATTGGACTCTCTATGATGACTGTTTCTAAATTAGTAAAATCAACATCTTTGAAATAGTCATCCAAGTTCTCATCATCTGTGGGAGTATCTCTTTCTTCCAAGTCAGGCATGTCAAGGTCAGTTGGATACTCCTCTGAATCAACTAGTGGTCTAGCAGTGTTTCCAAAGAAAGGACTGCCATCTGAACTTGCAGCAGGGGATTCAGTTGAACTAGCAGTGGTAGAATTTGGCTTAGCAGTCCTTTCAGCAATTTTCTTCTGCTTCTCAATTTCTTCTACCGACACTGAGTTATCATGAGACAACTCCTCTTTATCTTGATGATGATCACCTTTACTTCCGGAATCCAGAACATCATCATCTATGGGACTCTGCTTTTCAATAATGGGTTTGACAGGACCAGCTTTCCACTTTTCAACCAAATAGAATTCCTTTGGAGGTTCAACTTCCTTAGAAGTTGGTTCTGCATCAGAATCCTTGTGTGTACCTGCATCAACATTAGTAGATGTACCTGCATTTAGGGGTGTGCACGGTTCGGTTTGGGACGGTTTTTGGCAAAAACCGAAACCGAAACCGAATGTTCGGTTTTTTGAAAAACCATAACCGAAACCGTTCGGTTTTTTCTCGGTTCGGTTTTTCCGGTTTTAGTCGGTTTTTCGGTCGGTTTCTCGGTTTCTGTGGTTAACCGTTTGTGCTTGGGCTTGGGCCCAACTTGGGTCAGTTTGGCCTAGCAACCGTGCAGCAGTGATTATTGATTTAGTTGTGCCATTTTTCATTAACACTACTCTGGGAACCATACTTTTATTAGGATGAGGGATTGTTTTCTTTGAAAAGTTTTGATGATTTACCCTCCTCCAATGGTTCCAAACTTGTGGTTGGTTTTTATAACAGTTTCTTTGTAGATGTTCAAAACTACCACATTTAAAACAAGCCTTTTTAACACATTGAAACTCACTTCCTAATCTGTTTAAAATTATGCCATTGAAGTTTCTTTGATTACCCCTGGGTATGTATCTTTTCATCTGTTCCCTAGGTACCTCATTGAATTCAACAACCTTCTTAGAAATCTGAGCTCCAAATCTAGGTATACTAAAATTAGCTTGTTTTGAGTCAACATTTTTAATATTTTCTAACTTATCAGACTGTGTTGACTCAGACCTATCTTCTTCCGAATCTGACTCCCAATCTTCAATAATTGGACCATCAGATAACCTAACAGTTTCTTCCTTAGGTGACTCAGTCTTAACTTTTTCATCTACACGTTTGTTAAAGCTAAGTTCATCACTGAATGACAATTCAGTACCAGGTGGTGCATGTTTCATTAGCTTGGGTGGTGTCATATCATTGTATCCTATCCCAGAACCCTTTTTCATTAATTGACATCCTATTGATTTATGTACTAAATCAGAAGCAAATTGTTGTTTTTCCACCCTAACTATATGTTTCTCCTTTTCATCTAGGGCTTCCTGTTTTACAATTTCAGCTTCTTCTAGTTTCTGTTTAAGCACCTTAATCTCTCTATCTTTAATGTCAATCTCTCCACCTAGTATGTTTATATTTTCCACATATTCAAACTCACATTTGATACAAAACTTAAGTTTCTCTTCTACATTCTGAAGACCAACTTTATAACCTAAGTTATCTAATGCAAGTCTGTCTACTTCTTTCCTAAGACTCTCTATAATGGCTTTCTGACCTTCTAAAGTATCTTGACAAGATTTGTAAGAACAAACAGAACTAGTTGAATTATTTGATACCTCAGTGTCAGAGCCAGAAGATGATGAAGCATAAGCCATGAGTGCAAAGTTGTGCACTTTGGAAGCTTCACTAGCCATGAAAGCAGCATTTGGTCCTTCCTCAATTTGGTCACTCCAGTCATAGTCTCCTAGTCCATCTTGAGCAACCAAAGCTGAAGAAGGTTGTGGTTCTTCAGGTGCCTTCTTAAAGTTCTCACAGATCCTCTTAGGAGCCCTACACTCCCTTGCAAAGTTCCCCTTCTTCTTGCAATTAAAGCACTCCATCTTGCTTTTGTCAAACCCTGCCTTTATTTGACCATCATACTTGACCTGTCTGCCAGTCCTCCTTAGAAATATCCTAGCTTGAAATGTGAGCATTGCCATTTTCCATTGAAGATTGATTTCTTCAAGATCATCAGGATCAATTTGATCCAAATCTTGGTTTAGCACAGTCACACTGGTTGCCAGATCAGCTAGAAAAGCACATATTGCACCATCACTAATGTTATCACTAACAGTGGTATCATTAGCAATAGCAGTGGAAACTCCATAAGCAGCAGTGGAAGCTTCCTGAGTACTCCTATGGCTTGAAGACACAAAAGCAATGTTCTATGAAGATGAGGATGTTCCAGCAATGTTCTTTTCAGACTCATAAACCTTCAAGTTGTTGTAGAGATTGTCCAGAGTCATATTTTCAAAATCATATTTGTTTCTCCACACAATTTTATACATAGCCCATTCAGGTGACAAACTTCTGATAAACTTGAGATTTATATCTTCTTGAGCAATTTTATAGTCCACCAATTTTAATTGACTTATGAGCTTCTGCAGTCTGTTGTAAGTGCCATCAAGATTCTCTCCACTCAAAGCAGCAAAGTTTTCAAGTTGATGTTTTAGCATGTTCTTCCTAGATTTTCTGGTAGCATCATTACCAGCAAATCTTGTTTCAAAGGCATCCATTAGCTCCTTTGCAGTCTCATACTCTTGAAAGTCCAAGGCATACTCATTGGGTATTCCCATACTGAGAATACTGTGAGCCTTTATCTCCAACTTCCTTTGAGCCTTGTCAGGTTCACTAACAATCCCAACAGGTTTTCCATCAGGACCCTTAGTGGGTAAAGTATCACCTTTCTCAATAACATCCCAGATGTTGTAGTCAATCATGCGAATATATTGTCTCATTCGCATCTTCCATACTTGATACTCTCCATGCTTCAGCATGGGTACTTTGGAGGCAGTAACCATATGAGTTTCGTCAGACATCTTGAACTTGAGTAAATCTGAGTAAACTTGTTTTCTTCTTGATCACAGCTTCTAGATCACAAGCTCTGATACCACTTGTTGATCCCAGTTTAGCAAACGATCCTTTATAGAAGCTGACTTAAACTTAAACACAACTATTAAACACTACGCGAAATTTAATGTTTAATCTTAAGAAGAATACTTTGATTAACACTCAACACCTCAATATTTTATTAATATGAATATTCTGAATAGTATTAGGGTTTTTCAGCCTTGAAGTGTATCGACTTTAGATATAACTAATACGTATATCTAATCTCTAACCTAGGACCTCCTTTTATAGGCTAAGGAGTCATTTACAATATACAATACGTAACCTACAAGATAAATATCTTTACCATATTTATCTAATACAAAACATTAAACCGACTTAACAATACTAGTAGTGTTTTGTTACATAAGCAGTGGATCACTATTACTACTAGCCGTGGTTTGTCTTCATCAGTGGTTACATTTCTTCTGGCCGTGATTTCATTTGTGCTGGCAGTGGTTCCACACTTAGAATAATTCCTTTCATTGGAACCTAAAACCCAACAAGTGCCAGCAGGATGATGCATGTTATCTGTTGTTCATGGTGAAGAGACATGGAAAACATATATGGGAAATGTAGTCTAGGTGGGATGTATCCTTGGGCAACTCTATACATATTTTGCATCTGAGACCTAATGGAATAGGAGTTTTGATCTCCTCTTTGATGATGCCCTGAACAAGAGCCTCTGGTTTCCTATGTATGGGCTAACAGTTGAGACTAGGTAGGGTGTTTGTTCAGTGAAAAATGTAGTCATAAGAGCGATATTTCTCCATGGTTGCCTAAATGTTACTATGCAGTTGCTAAGTCTAGAAGAATGGTAAGTTTAGAATTAGTTTTATCCTGAATGTGTTCCAACAGTGTTGTTAGTTTGGCAAGTTGTTTCAGCTATATGAGCATGTTCATATAAGGCTGGTTGAATTTCATGTAATTTGCGGATTCATTTATTAACAAAATTCACCATTTCAGGAAAAAGAAAAAAAAAAAAGGAATAAAAATTTTCACGAAATGTAGAAAACACGTTCATGTGTCGCTGTTTATTATTTTGAAAAAAAGATTGGGAGTTACAAAGGAATAAGGAAAAAAATGATTTGTAGTTTTCCTTATTAAATTGGGAAACTCATGTTTTATGTTTTGTAAAGAATGTGTTAGGAAATGTTTGGTTTAAATACAATCTTTATTTTTTTGTTTTGTACAACATTTTGTAGAGAAGAAAGATGTTTCCTTTCAGCCTAAGGCCTTGTTTGTTTTTTCAAAAAAGCTCTTCTTTGCCTCTTTTGTCTGCAGGCGCGCAGACGTATTCCTTGAAGACCGTTTGTTTTTTTTCAGACATAAGAGGCTAAAATCTCTTATTTCCTCTTCTACCATGCAGACATAATTTATCTCTTCTTTTCCACTTCTTACCTCTTCTCACAACCCCTACATCTCTTTCTCAATATCTTACATCTCTTTTACGTTTCGTCCGTCTTTTTACGTTTTCGTCCGTCTTTTTACGTTTTCGTCCGTTTTTTTACGTTTTCGCCCGTTTTTTACGTTTTCGCCTTTTTTTACGTTTTCGTCCGTTTTTTACGTTTTCGTCCGTTTTCTTATATTTTCGTCCGTTTTTTTACGTTTTCATCCATTTCTTTACGTTTTCGCCAAATTTTTTTACTTTTCGTCCTTTTTAACGTTTTCGTCCGTTTTTACGTTTTCATCCGTTTTTTACGCTTTCGTTCGTTTTTTACGTTTTAATCCGTTTTTTATATTTTCATGTGTTTATTTTACTTTTTCCTCCATTTTCATATGATTTTATAAGTTTTTTGTACGTTATTTTATCTTACCTAACAAAACGTAAGATAATGTAAGGAAACGAATGAAAACGAAAGAAAACAGACAAAAACATAAAAAAACAGACGAAAACGTAAAAAAACGGTCAAAAATGTAAAAAAGGCGAAAACGTAAAAAAAGACGAAAGCGTAAAAAACGGTCGAAAACTTAAAAAACAGACGAAAACGTAAGAAGATTAAAACGGACGAAAACGTAAAAAAAAAGGTAAGAAAACGTAAGAAAAAGGATGGAAACGTAAAAAAAACAGCCGAAAACGTAAAAACATACGAAAACGTAAAAAAACAAACGAAAACGTAAAAAAAAGATGTAAGCGTAAAAAAACAGACGAAAACGTAAAAAACCGGACGAAAACGTAAGAAAATGGACTAAAATGTAAAAAAATGACAAAAACATTAAAAAACAGACGAAAATGTAAAAAAACTAGTGAAAAAGAAAAAGGAAAAAAAAGTTACTTTAATAGCACAAAAAATACTAGTGAAAAAGAAAAAAGAAAAAAGAAGAAAAAGAAAGAAAAATGAAAGAAGTACTTCAATAGCACAAAAAACAAACGGTCTTCTTGTTGCAGATGAAGAGCTTAAATGTACCTCTTCTTTTGCAGACATGGTTTGCAGATGAAGAGGTAAAAACTCTGAAAAAACAAACGACACCTTACATTGCTTCGTTAACGAATCATACTCCTTTCGTCCCGAATTTATAGTTCTTATTTTTATTTCGATATGTTCTTAACTAATAGTCTTCTTTTGTATTAACTAATTAAAAAAGAGTTTAGTGAGTCATTATGATATTTAATTTTATAAACGGTATATTTTCGTATGTAGACAATAATTTTAAAACGAAACAGTAATATTTTAGGAAAGAATATGTCACATCCAAAAACGAACAAGGAAACAGATAGGAAATGGATTCGAAAACTAGTCAACGTGGACAACCCAACCAGCTTAATAAGACGGTGCATCTGAACTCAAATATTAACATGCTAATTATTCTTTCTTCTTTTAACTATTTTTAAAACCGAAATAATATAAAAAGTAAAATCTCCGTGAATTCATAGCGATGTCTCAGGAAAACTGAAAAAAAAAAACGGCGTTTACTCTCTCTCTCTCTCTCTCAAGTCACCTAAAACCTGTAAGCTTCTATAACCCTAATTATTTCATTTTATAATTCAAAATTATAATTATCAATTGTTCATTGATTTATGTTTAATTAAGTTGATTAGATGTTCATTTTGCACTTATAATGTGATCGATCTGGTAGCAGTTACAAAATGTTAAATTAGGTTTTATTTATATGTCTAGTGATTTATTGTGTGAGTTTAGATCACTGTGATTTGAACTGGATCTTAAGTTTTTAGTTTTAGTGAATGCTGTTGATGTGTTTGTTAAAGCAGATCAGTTGTTAAGTAGCGTAAATCGGAACTGGCGGTTTTCGGTTTGAATCAAGCGAAATGATAATTTGATTCGTGATTTCGGATATGTTGTTTGGAACTAGTTGTGACTGCATTTTAGTTTTGATCTCATAGACAATTTTTGGCAATTAAGTTAGTATTTGAATGATTGTGGACGGATATTGAAGTGGAACCGGAATAAAATGTTGATCTGAGTTAACTCTTTTTTATAGATATTTTAGATGGTGAATCAGTTTGTTTATGTACAGCTGTGACTTTTGTTTTTATATATCAGTGATATGATGAACTTCTATTTTTGACTGATTCTTTCACCCACTCTTTAGAGTAACGTTGCCATTATAATAGGAAGGCCTCATGTACAAAAATGTAGTGGTCCGTGACTTTTGAAATAGCTAATTAATTATGTTTCCGAAATGAAATTTTAGTCACTGCTCACTAGTCGGTTTCTTATGGAGTATAAGTATAAATTAAATATGAGGTTTGAGATATCGTTTCCATTTTAGGATCAAGTATATTGAAGTAGTTAAATATATAAACACATTTATTACTAGCTACTTTAGACCAAGTTATAATGGAATAAGAAATATTGGAACCAAGAATAGCGAACCAATTTGGCAATTTAATTAATTCAATTGAAATACCAATTTCCAAACACGTAGTCACCATCAACTCGCAATTTCATTGATTTTGTTCTACTTTTAGCGTGCTGTAGGTTGTTAAGGTAGATGTTACAAATCATTAGCATTTTCAAAATTATGGTAAAGTTGGAAAATTCGTGAATTATACGCTAAAAAGATAACTTGCCGTGCTATTAATTTATTTATTTTGTTTTAAACACTTGCATGTATGTGCTAATAATAAGATAAGTAGATAACCTTGGCCCGAAGCATCCCAAACACGGGTCAGACACTATTTTCATAAGTTATTGTAGTAAATTAAGATGTGAAATATGATGGTATCTCAATTGTGATTGTGTTGAAGCTGTCTACTTAATTTATGGTATTTTTTTGTGTGCATTGTTTCTTTTTTTTGAATACCTCAAAGCTTAAGCTTGCGATTGTTGGGCCACTTTATCTATCAAATAAGAGGATATTGGACATAATATTTATGTCGTTGGTGAACTTAGCTGCCTGCTTGCAAGTTCCCTAAAAATTAAATCAAATTATATTCCATTGCAAGCCATCATATACACAGTTTGGTTCGCCAGTTTGTCTTATCAGAGGCTTGTGTCCATGGTGCCCCAGCGATCTTAAAATATTGACTTGGGGGCTTAGGAGTTAGGAGGCAAGGTTGGGATTGGATAAGTGCATGCCAAACTGAGCATTTCGGTAACTTGACATTACATGCATATGAAGTTAATTTGATTTATTTTTCTAATTTTCTGTTTACCAGATTTTTTTCATCTTTCTTTGTTTTATGTGGCTTAATGATGATATCATAATATGTTTAACTTTCTATTGGGTAACCATGGTTTCCAGTCTTTCGGCCGACCACATATCAGTAATGAATTAATGATAGTCATAACTCATAAGCTCTTTACCACTTGGCCACCCCTGAGTGGTAATAATATGTTTGACTTAAATAATCTGATTGCAGATTTTTGCAATATGTTTCTTTTATTTATGAAACTTTTGGTATTATGTTTCTTAATTATCAGTATTGCAATGATGCCCGCATTACACATTACATTTTTGTTCCTTGGGGACTGTGCTACATTTCTTCATTTGAATCTTCTCTGTTATGTTATCCTTATCATATAACTTGTTTTGTGATATTAGTTTTTAATTCGATTTTTCTAACACTAAGTGGGATTTCAAGTTGTGCTTCTATGCTGTAGCCTTTTTCTCGTCTTAATGAGACATTTCTTTTATTCTAATCGTTTTTCAGGTATTCTAGCCCTTTTCAAAACTTTTGCATTGTAGTATACCGGAGGACGCTGTAAATCCATAAAGAATTATTTACATAATTTCCTAGAGATTGACATTTGCCATTGGGCACTGTTAACACAATGAAAGGAATGTATCGGAGGTTAGTTGACATGTTTTTGCTGAACATTGTATCACACTTGTAGATGTGTGTATATTGACAACTTCTGTTCGGTTAAGCGATATTTGTGAATGAATTATAGTACTTTTTTTTCAGTGGTGTTTTCAAGAAGTCGAATGGTAGTGCAAAACTAGTTATAACTACAATTATGGGAATTGTCGTCGGATATTTTATTGGTGTTTCTTTTCCATCTGTTTCTCTTACCAAGGTAACTTCCGACTCTTGGATATACTTTCACTGCAAAAACCATGTATTTGATTTTAAGCAATATTTTGCAGGTCACCTTACCTTCAAGTATATATTCACCATTTGATATAACCTTGCATGAAGATCAATCTAAATCTCGTGAGCGCAGTTTCCCTGAAAATCTTGGTTCGGGGAATACACCTGAAATACCTAAGGTATCTATTCCAAGGATATTTAGCACTAACTTTGACATGATTGCTTGTTGAAACCAGCATATATTACATCCGTTAAAAATAAAAACTATTGTGCCATAACAGAAACATTGTTCTACTTCTGTTATGCATACTGATCCCTCTTTGAGTGGTTAAAGATATTTGAAAGATATAATCTGAAACACAACATGAGTTAAGGTCTGCTGCCTGGTTTTTTTTTGCATGATAATAGAGTTAATAGCTTAACACTTCGCTTAGTTACCTTTTTGTAGAGTGATCAGCTCATTGCTCTTTTGTTTCAGATCTATGTTCCAACAAATCCTCGTGGTGCAGAGTCATTGCCTCCCGGAATTGTAGTCCCACAGACTGACTTATTTTTGAGAAGATTATGGGGCGAACCTAGTGAGGTATGTGTTCAATTGTTTTGTTCATGTATTTGCATATAGAGTGACGGTTAGCTGTGAACCTTTATATCAGAAGGTCATTGCTGTTGTGTAATTGGGATTTCTTTTCTATATGACTTCGTGCTCACTGTTTTTTATAAGAGTTATATGCAAATCGGCTTATAGAATTGTTGGAATTTCAGGATTTGAAGAAGAAGCCAAAGTACTTGGTAACTTTCACTGTTGGTTGGGGTCAGAGGGATAATATTGATAAATCAATCAAAAAGGTTCAGCAATATACCCATTCCTTTGTATTTACCAAATCTGATGCTTATCTGTGGGTACTGAGGATTGGTCATAACTATTTGTAGTTTTCTGGGGATTTCCAAATTTTACTTTTTCACTATGATGGTCTAGTTACGGAGTGGGATCAATACGAGTGGTCAAAGCAGGCAATACATATTAGCGTAAAGAAGCAAACCAAATGGTATGTTTAAGGTTCTGTGTCAATACAAGCTCAGTGGGATTTCTTTTGTTTAATTGTTGTCAACCTTTTAATAGGTGGTATGCAAAGAGGTTTCTGCATCCAGATATTGTAGCAGCATATGAGTATATTTTTATCTGGGATGAAGATCTTGGTGTTGAACACTTCAATGCCGACAAGTATATTTCTCTCTTTGCTCACGTGTTGTTTCTTTCAGTAAGTTCAAAGTTATGAATGGGTATAACGGTAAAGCTAACCTCTTATGCATTATATTCCAGGTATATTAATTTAGTTAAGAAACATGGTTTGGAGATTTCTCAGCCTGGTCTTGAACCCAATAATGGATTAACTTGGCAAATGACAAAGAGAAGAGGTGATAAAGAAGTTCACAAGTAAGTTATAATTGTTTATGCTGTTTCTTTTAAAACTTCTAAATGTAAGGCCACATGAAGATCTAAATGCCTATATTGGTTCACAGGGACACAGACGAGAAACCGGGATGGTGCAGTGATCCTCATTTGCCTCCATGTGCAGCGTAAATTTATCTCTTTGACTCTGCATGTATTGAATGTCACTATGTTTTACTTACATATTATGCTGTTTTTCATCAGATTTGTAGAGATTATGGCTCCTGTATTCTCTCGGACAGCATGGCGGTGTGTGTGGCATATGATTCAGGTAAAGATATATTCTGCTATATTGTCTAGTGAGATGTCATATACTCCAAAATTTTCAGAATTTTAAGATTTTTATGTCTTCACTCTTCAGTCTAGTCGCCAGTGCCAAACATTCTACCTTTGGATCCTACCATTTACATTAATGCAAATGCTGGCTTCATTTTGATTTTGCAGAATGATTTGGTGCATGGATGGGGTTTAGATTTTGCACTTAGAAGATGCGTAACGGTCAGTCATTCATTTTTTCTTCTTCTTTGCATCTCATATATACATGTTTCAGTTACCATATGATACCATATTATATAAAAACTATACTCAAACCTTCTTCTCACAGCCTGCACACGAGAAAATCGGTGTTGTTGATTCACAATGGATCATTCACCAAGTTGTTCCTTCACTGGGGAGCCAGGTGAGTCACCATATTGTTTAAATTATGAACCATCATTTGGTCTATACTTCTGACTTCTGACATGATTGTATTTGTGTTGATTCAGGGAAAGTCCGAGAACGGTGAAGCTCCATGGAAAGGGGTATGCTGTTTTCTTACTTTTAACTGATTAGTGATTCCTATTTTAAAAAATGCATTATATAGATTTAATTATTTTTTTCTTTTTTTCGTAACAGGTCAGAGATAGATGCAGAAGCGAGTGGGCCTTGTTCCAAGATCGGCTTGCAAATGCTGATAAAGCTTTCTTCAAGCTTAGGGAAAGGGAGGACTGATCGAAGTCCACACATACACGTGTAGGCAGATATGTACATTGTTTTGTTTCTTGATGACCCACTTTAGCCTTTCATCCACGTCTTGGAAGGTGGTGACCAAAGCCCGATTTATCTCTTGAGGTGGCTTTTGTGTTCACCATAGGGATCCATAGCATACTTTGTACTATAGCCTATAGTCATTACATGATCAGACCAGGCAGGCATTTGTCAGTTTTTGTGCATAGTTTACATTATGATTCCGAGTTTTAGATTCAGCAGTTGTTTCTTTTTGGTTTGCTATGTTAACCTGACATACATTATGTTATTTGTATGTAACGTTGGTGCCTCTTCACCTTTGGTGATACTTTTGTATAATCTAAAACTATTTTTTATATTGCTTCTCTATACACTAATAGTCTAATATGATAAGATATACCACGGAGAATTAGGTGATCAAATTTGCTCTAAAATAACAATGTCAAAATCTTTTGGCCAATAATCTCCTATTTAAATATACAAATAACCTGAGCTATCCTCTTGTTTAGTTCAGGGACTAGTTGCTGAATCCACATCAATGACTAGTGTCTTGACATTGTTTTGTCGTGCACTCTGGAAATGACTTGCTAAAATTTCTCACTGACTAAATTATACTTAAGCTATTTTAAATTTATTTAGTCAAACTCTCTCTCCTTGGGGAGATTTTGGCGATCTCTTGCTCTAACCCTAAACTGTCCGGTAGATTGCTCCTAAACCTAATCTTTGATCCTCTAACTAATTACTAAGGCTGTTATTAGTCATTGTTCGATCGTTGTGATTGATCTTTGGCTGGTGGGAGTCTAAATATTTAGCCTAGACGATCTTAATCAGTTTGGGTTCCGTTTTCTTTAGGTTAGGTTTGCATGCCAATCAGTTTTGAATTTATTACTTTGCATGCTTTATTAATTACTGAGCTACGATTGTTTTAATATTAAGGTTTCTAAATGTTATTCGATTTTCATTCTTTTATTGTTTTATCGCTGGTCTGTTGTTTGCCCTAACAATTTGTGGATACCTCATCAATTCTAAGGTTTGATTGAGGTTTTAGGGCTTGTTGCTTGTGCTTATCTGTTGTTATTATTCTGCTAATGGTTATTGTCGGCATTGTTGGGGTTTTTGGACAAAATTTGGGTTTCATGTTATTTGATTATTATGTGCATGGTGGAAACATGGAGAAAGGTTTCTTGAATTCGGGAGAGAGAGGTGTTAAACAAAAGAAGAGCGTGACTGCTGTTAACTCAACAAAGAACAAGTGTAACGATAATGAGGTTATGACTAATGAAAAGGAAGTTGAGGATGTGTCGTATGTGACAAGCTCCCAGCAAACCATTGCAAAGATTCAGGATTTTGAACGACAAATACTTGAAGGTAAGCTCGTGTTTTTGGGAGATGATGGGGTACCTTTAAAACCTTTGAAGGACGATGGTGAAGCTAATACAATGGAATCATTTCCATGCTTGTCTGACATGTTTGGTACCCATAATATATCCACCAAAGTTGCTACTGCTGGTCTTAATGATAATGCATTGAATAAAGGGGACGAGGATTCGATTAATTTGATGAAGTGTGCTAAATCGGATGATACGGGGTCTGTTACCTACGTCAAATTTCTAAATGGTGAACCAAGTATGAAAGCTGTTAACTTTCGTACCTTAATAGCCCTGGCTAGTAATGGGGTTGATGTTGCCATATCCATTGAATCAGTCCTAACGGTCAAGGAGCGATTTGAGAATTCAGTTGTTTTTTTTTTTTTTTTTTTTGGGCAAGAGAGTTGTGTATGCAGTGGTTGAAAACTATGTTAAGAAAGCGTGGAGTAGATTTGGTCTTATTCGTACTATGATGAACTCGAAAGGCATTTTCTTCTTCAAATTCTATTCCAACACGGGGTATGGAAGCAATGCTTGAGGATGGACCATGGTCGACTCATAATTGCAAATGGTCTCCTATGGCGAATGTATCTAAGGATGATTTGAAAAGTGTCCCGTGTGGAAAACTAGAAGGGGGGGGGGGGGGGGGTTGAATAGTTTTGCCAATTAAAACTTCCTTTTAAACTATTTAGATCGATTTATGTCAATCTATTTGGACGTGTGTGTTGGATGTTGATAAACAAGCATATAAAAGTATGTAATGAAAGGATAAGAGTAAGAAGCACAAAACCACAACGCGAGTATTTATAGTGGTTCGGCTACAAGGACACCTTCCTTGCCCTACTCCACTCCCCGAGTCACCTACTCGAGAGTTCGTAAACACTACACCAATCTCCTTATGGCGGAGAAGCCTTCACAACGTCGCCTACCCTTTTTCATGTGCTAGGCTAACCACCGGGTTCTTTCACTCCAAGGTGAACCACACCTACACAACATCGCCTACCCTTTATAAGGTACTAGGCTAAGTACCTAGTTCTTTCACACCAAGGTGAACCACACCTACACAACGTCGCCTACCCTTTATTAGGTACTAGGCTAAGCACCTAGTTCCATTGCAATGGAGGAACTACTACCCAACACTACACCAACGACTAATCCCAAAGGAGATCCACTCCTTTTTACAACATCATCAAGGATATCAATATCCTTGGATCTAGTACTAGTCTATCTTGTACATCGAAACACACCATATCGAATGTACATCTAAGGCACCTTTCACTAATGCCTTTAACTAGATCTTCAAGACACCCTTCACTAATGTCTTGTGTCTTGACTTCTAAGCACCCTTCAATAATGCTTCTAGTCTTGACTCCTAAGCACCTACCACAAGTGCTAATGATGTGGACGATAGATACCCTTCACTAATATCTTCGTCTTGACACTTGAGACACCTTTCACAAATGTCTTCAACACTTCTTAGGAAAAGATAAAACAATCATCAACAAGAAGACTTCAGTAGTCTTGATGATGAGGAAGCATGGCAACTCATGGACTTGAGCTTGCTCGGCTTCAAAGGTGGTGATCTCGCCTTTAAGAGGAACCTAGAAGATCACACAAAAACAAAACTACAAACATAGATCTCTTGGATCTGAGGTTAGAGAGTTTTCAACTCTAGGGGAAAGTATGTTAGAAAGGGGTGAGAAACAATGAAGAAATGGCTCACTATTTATAGAGGAAAAATTCTACTGTTCCCCGGATCCCACGGATCCCTTCCACAAGGGATCCGTCTAGCGTAAAGCTAGGGATCCGTGGGACGCTCCTCTTTACCCATGGGTATTTTGGTTATGAGTCATGGGTCATGGGTTGATCCATGGGTCTTTAGCTAGATACAATGTATCTCTTGAGTGCAATGCACCTAGTCACATGGGTATGGGTCAAAACCATGAGTTATGGATATTATCCATATATGATATAAGCAAGATGTCATGCAATGGGTTATGGGTCAAGCTTCATGGGTCATGGGCTTTGGGTTGTACCCAACTACATTCAATGTATTTACCCAATGGGTTATGATACTTAAGTTTCTACCCATTTATATTACCCAATATACTACATACTAGTTATGTGTATATTTTACCCAAATATGTAAACACTAGTTGTACATATGTAATAATAAATCATAAAATCACTTATACTTTTTTTAGTGTTTTATGTGAAAATGTGAATATGTTAGAAACTATTAGTTCAAACCATTTACGTATTTTATTTGTTTCGTTAGAATGATTTTACGTTTGTTATCGACAAAACATTAGAAGATCGTAAAATATAAATAAACGTTTTTACGGCTTATTTGTATTAACAATCTCCTCCTTTTTGTTGATGACAAAACATAAAATTATTTTAAGGAAAAGCTAAAATTCGTAAAAGTTTGAATTTGTAGTTTTTACTTTCTTCTCCCCCTTTTTGTCGAAACAAAAAGAGCTTCGAAAGGAAACTAACACATTGTTTTAGGAAAAACATGTGAAAAAAATATAAAAAGAAATAGAGAGCAAGTAACGGGAAAAGATCTTGTCTTTACTCCCCCTTGACGAGTCCATCCCTATGTAAGGGCGTCAAGAAAGTAATACTAAGCTAGTTTGTTTGCAAAAGGTTTCTTCTAAGTGACGAATGTGCTGCCCCTTGATGATTGCAATTATGCAAAGGGATGTCAAGAAATGTAATCCTAATATTGCAAGTGATTTGCAATGTATTGCTTTGACACAAAGCTCCCCTAGCTTTAGGGTGTCAAAGTCTTCATGTGTAAATTGAATAACTACAAAACAAAGATTAGAAAACAAGTATAATTTACAATTTCCTGCATACGTGATCCAAGTTAGTAGAAAAATAGTTTTCTGTCTCACGGATCCCACGGTTACCTCCTAGTAGGGATCCGTCTAGACAAATTAAAGGGATCCGTCTGCTGATGAATAAATTCAGCAAATGGTGGTATAACAAATAATGTTATCACCAAAGTGAGATATGTATAATACAACATAATCATATAACAAGTAGCACGTAATTTCATTTAATAAAACTAGAGTTATGATATTCATGACTCTAAAATTACATGACTAGGAATTTCTAGACCAACTAACGCTTGATATTGGGACACCACTAAAATCTTCTAGCTCAAGTTTGTTTAGGTTTAATCTCGTCGAAACGTTCGAGGAGGTGATAGAACATGAAACATTGGTCTTCTCGTACTTCATATATCAAACTTTCAACATGTTGACAATGATAACAATCTTTGTCGTGGCTAGATAGTGGTGGTGGAAGAAATGAAATGGCTTGATGCGAAGGATCAAGTGAAGCGGCTTGTAGAGCCTCAAATGATGGAGGGATTGGTGGAGGCGCATTTGAGAATGGCTCGACCAAGAATGATGGTGGTGGTAGAGAAGTGTCAACTTCCATATCGTCGGGTGGTTGACTTTGATGATTTCTCATAATCCAAATTGGATTATATGATGGAAACGGCGAAAAGGAAGCCGGAGCTAATGTTGACTCAACACCTTGATTTTGTATCATTATTCCTCCTAATGAGGAGAATGTTGTCGGCGGAGGCGGATGAGACGGCCTAGGAGGCAAATCCTCTAAATTGTAGAGGTGTGGTGATGATAGTGGAGATGTAAAAGATATAGCTCTAGGAACCAATGGTGATGGTTTAGTGGAGATTATATTGTTTGGCCTAGGAGGTATGGTGGTGTTTGGCATAGGTAGTTTTGTGGGTACTATCCTTCTAGGGATTGGTTTGATTGGTTGAGGAGCAATCCTTGCATTTGTCGGCTTGACCGGAGATGATTCGGTTGAAGAGATTTCGTGTACAACACGAGCAATTTTCTTGGGTGGTTCTTTGGTGGATAAGTTACTACTTGGAGTTTTCCTCATGATGAGATGATTTCAAGAAGTTTGTAAGGGTTTCTTAAGTGCTGAAATTTAGGATGAAGGTGATGACTATGGAAGTCCTAACAATGTGGTTTATAAAGCAAGAGATTTGGCAAGTGCATTTAAACCTTAAGCCACTAAAATTCATTGGAATGTGATGATTAACATGCACAAGAGTCAACTCCAGAGTTTGTACTGATCTAGGAACTCATTTAAGATGAGATGGAGTGTTTGAGTTTAGAAGGATGAGCTTGAAATGATTTATTTAGCTAGAGTTGACATAAACTGTCATCCGGATCCCACGGTTCCCTTCTCAGAGGGATCCGTCTAGGCTAATCCTAGGGATCCGGCTCTCAGCAACTATGAAAGAGTAGAAATGATGTTTCTAAAGTCTAAGATCTATATCATCTTGAGTGTTTCAGTCCTCCTAAGTGTCTTAAATGAAGGGGTGCTTAAGTACTTGAAGGTAATGAGTGATGTAGCTTAATGATTGCCTTTTATTGAAGGAATTGGAACTTTCATGAGTACCAATAAATGAACAAGGATGACACTAAAGATTTTTAGAGTGTCAAGTGAAGCTAAATGGTCCTAGAGATCAGATAGTGACTTAGATAAATCCTTTGGAAATTATCCTAGAGGCTTAAGATGGAAAAACTAGGTTTTGATCCATTTTGACCAATTTTTTCGTAAGGATGATTATGATCGATTTTGCTAAAAAGGTTTCCAACGTTTTAGATATGAGGGATCATTGTGAAAAATGATGTGTGAGCTTAAGAGCGGAAGAGTAATGGATTAAAATGAAATGATAGATCTACAAGCATCTTTGGGTGTGATCTAGGTGAGTTTATGTGTGAGTGGGAATAATCTACTTAACTTGATAAGGACTTAATTTGCCTTAAGACACTATGTTTAGCTTAGTGTGAGGTGTTCTAAGGATATGTTTGAAATACAATGCTTGCAATTGCATTTTCTGTTTGCCGGATCCCACGGTTCCCTAGATGTAGGGATCCGTCTAGCACAAACTTTGGGATCCGTCCATCTGCTCAGCAGAACCTTTACTAAAGGTATGCAATGATCTTGACAATGCATTATATTCCAAGGTTAGTTTAAAGAGGTTCTAACACTAAGATATCAAATGTAAGATGTTTTATTTCATGAAGGAAATAGGATTACATTGATAAAGCACGAGTACAAGAGGATTGATCCTATTTGAAATACTACTAGGTTCCTTGAGTGTTTTCGCTAGGAGGATCATCATGTTGTTGATGAGTGTTGGTGGAATCAAGAATGAAGAAAGTCTTCATGAGAGATATGTTTAGCGGTTCCATCATCTTGTTCACAAGTACGTACAATGGACTTTGAAATTGAGGATGAAAGTGCATAACGTTATGATAGAGGCGTGTCAAGAACATTCCATAAGGGATGAGTTTATTCTTGGAGCCTTGAAGATTTACAATTCGCCTTGTGAAGAAGTAGGCGAGATTGTATGGTTGTTGTGTTAGCAAACAATACAATATGTGAGCACAACAAGCGGGAAGGATTTCTCGATTTCCCCTAAGACTCCAAACATTTTCACGTAGGATGAGTGCAAGGGGCTTGTACTCTTCTCGGATGTCCCGTGTGAAGATAATGTGTGGATCGGAGTAATATGGTCGAGGTTTGCATATTATGCGATGTAAATCTTCCGGGGAGGGTATGTGAGAACAATATGGACTATTTTCTTCTCGAAAGTTGAAGAGAGAATCAAGTGACCAAACTTTGGTGAAGGCACATTGTCCATGATTTGGAATTCGGAGGATATGAGCAAAATGCCCAAGGGTTAAAGTAAACTTTTGGTTTTTGATATAAAACCAAAGAGATAGAGAGCGATCCTCGTTACGAACGAGTTCAACTTGACGGAAGAATTCCATTATGAACCTTGGACATATCTTCTCGTTGATTTCAAGAAGACATTCTAGTCCTATGGCTCGGAAGGAGGTATTGATACCTTCTTCGAATTGTAGAGAGGTGTTTACAATACGTCCTTCGTGGAAGTGACAGTTTTCGAGGTTATTGAACCCACAGACATGAATGCCAGGTGTGTTGGATTCAAGGGAGATGTTCGGAGAGTAGACGCTAGTGAGTGAAAAATCAAACTCATATTCATGCGTCATAATTGAACCTATAGAAATGAAGAGTTAATAGAAAGTGATGTTTGTGGTCAACCTATGATTATCTAATGTTTTTACTAGATTTTTATTAACAATGGTTTTTAACAACAATGACATTTAACTCACTTATGGTTTTGACATTCTAGTGGAATATTTCTTTTTGAGAGAAAGTGGTTTTTATTTTGCATGAAAACTGTTTTCCACTAGGACGGATCCCACGGTTCCTTTACAAAAGGGATCCGGCTAGTATATCTTCCGGGATCCGTAGATCTGTAGTTACAGAAACATATTTTACAAAAACATAGGTTTTACAATTTTATTCCCAAGATATATGTTTTAGCCTACATTTTCTTTTAGCATGCATACATGACTTCTAATGTATCACGAAAGAGTACGAAACATATGAAACAAACGAAATGACAAACAAATTATGATAATAATAACCTAGATAAACTAGACTATTAATAATATTTCATTTCAATGCTTAGAATGATACAAAGTATTGGGTATATAACCCCAATGTAGATTAACAACACAAAGTAAATGTCTCCGTATGTGAACTTCATCATAGGGAACACAAGTGCGATGAGTGTTAAGACGATGAGCACGAGGGCGATGTAAACCATGTTGAAGATGATCCTTCTTGGTTTCGGTTGGGATGAAATGGAGAGGAAGATGAAGTTTTGAATGAGAGGAAAATTTTGAAATTGGAAGATTTGAAAAAGTGAGAATTTGTTGAAATGAAGGGCGGTGGGAGTTTTTATGGGGAAGGAGGAATTTTTGATGTTTGTGTTTTTGTTTTATTATTAGAAAGATATATTTTTAAAATATAACACAAGTTTTATAAACCACGACTATAGACGAAAGAGTGACACGTATGTGAGAAAAAGCTTCCTAATGAAGCTACATGTAAAGCATGTATATGCACAAAAAGTAATCAAATAAATACCTAGGTAAGCATATTTGTTTATCAAGCTAATGTCATTTAGAGATAATTGGAAAGTCATACCTCGAATGCACTTAGAAATGTCTTTACAAATGACACAACTAATGTCAGAAGACAATCCCAGCTCCTTTGTGCTTAAGATACCTTCTTAGGGAAGGTATTCTTGTTACCAAGCGATTCCTATGGCTTGGTAGATATAAGCTTTGACTAATCAACATGACAAAGCGGATTAGTGCAATTAAATAAAAATAAGTAAGAAAAAAATGTTGTCATCTAATCAACATCCAAACAAAAAGTTTTATGAAGACATGGTGTTTGTTTTTATGAAAAACCTTCTTTGTAGTTTTCAATTAACCATGGATCGTATCAACTTTTTAAAGTACAATATACTTTAAGAAACTTGGTAAGGAAGCTCTGATGCCAATTGTGGAAAACTAGAAGGGGGGGGGGTTGAATAGTTTTGCCAATTAAAACTTTCTTTTAAACTATTTAGATCGACTTATGTCAATCTATTTGGACGTGTGTGTTGGATGTTGATAAACAAGCATATAAAAGTATGTAATGAAAGGATAAGAGTAAGAAGCACAAAACCACAACGCGAGTATTTATAGTGGTTCGGCTACAAGGACACCTTCCTTGCCCTACTCCACTCCCCGAGTCACCTACTCGAAAGTTCGTAAACACTACACCAATCTCCTTATGGCGGAGAAGCCTTCACAACGTCGCCTACCCTTTTTCCTGTGCTAGGCTAACCACCGGGTTCTTTCACTCCAAGGTGAACCACACCTACACAACGTCGCCTACCCTTTATAAGGTACTAGGCTAAGTACCTAGTTCTTTCACACCAAGGTGAACCACACCTACACAACGTCGCCTACCCTTTATTAGGTACTAGGCTAAGCACCTAGTTCCATTGCAATGGAGGAACTACTACACAACACTACACCAACGACTAATCCCAAAGGAGATCTACTCCTTTTTACAACATCATCAAGGATATCAATATCCTTGGATCTAGTACTAGTCTATCTTGTACATCGAAACACACCATATCGAATGTACATCTAAGGTACCTTTCACTAATGCCTTTAACTAGATCTTCAAGACACCCTTCACTAATGTCTTGTGTCTTGACTTCTAAGCACCCTTCAATAATGCTTCTAGTCTTGACTCCTAAGCACCTACCACAAGTGCTAATGATGTGGACGATAGATACCCTTCACTAATATCTTCGTCTTGACACTTGAGACACCTTTCACAAATGTCTTCAACACTTATTAGGAAAAGATAAAACAATCATCAACAAGAAGACTTCAGTAGTCTTGATGATGAGGAAGCATGGCAACTCATGGACTTGAGCTTGCTCGGCTTCAAAGGCGGTGATCTCGCCTTTAAGAGGAACCTAGAAAGATCACACAAAAACAAAACTACAAACATAGATCTCTTGGATCTGAGGTTAGAGAGTTTTCAACTCTAGGGGAAAGTATGTTAGAAAGGGGTGAGAAACAATGAAGAAATGGCTCACTATTTATAGAGGAAAAATTCTACTGTTCCCCGTATCCCACGGATCCCTTCCACAAGGGATCCGTCTAGCGTAAAGCTAGGGATCCGTGAGACGCTCCTCTTTACCCATGCGTATTTTGGTTATGAGTCATGGGTCATGGGTTGATCCATGGGTCTTTAGCTAGATACAATGTATCTCTTGAGTGCAATGCACCTAGTCACATGGGTATGGGTCAAAACCATGAGTTATGGATATTATCCATATATGATATAAGCATGATGTCATGCAATGGGTTATGGGTCAAGCTCCATGGGTCATGGGCTTTGGGTTGTACCCAACTACATTCAATGTATTTGCCCAATGGGTTATGATACTTAAGTTTCTACCCATTTATATTACTGTTGGGAATTATGCGAAGTAGGATTTCTACTGTCAATTCTGCCGAAGGATTCTACTGAAATAGAAGCAGAATCTGCTGAAGAAGAGATTCTGCTGAAGTATAAAAGCCAAGCCGTGTATCTGCTGAAGTGTGGAAGCTGACTAGGATCTGCATGCGCTTTATTAATTACTTGCTAACCCATCATTATTCTTGAACTGCCCGAGGTTAGCATGGGTATTATTGTACTGCTCAATATTGTTTAGTGTTTAGCCATTAAATGCATGCTTGCATGCTTAGTCGATTGAGTAGAAATAGTTTAGGGTTCCTTGTCTATAAAAGGAACTTGATAGTATGTAATAGTCACTCATTCGAAACATAGAGTTTCAGTTAATAAAAGATCCATAGAGGATCTAAGTGTTCTTAGTTATAACAGCTTGTATTTACATTCTGCTAAAGAATACGATTTGTAGAGATTTTCTATTAGTTTGCTTATGATTACATAGGCAACACTAACGATCTACGAGTGCTCAAGATCTGTCAAGGTCTTTGTGTTTTCAACAAGTGGTATCAGAGCCTCGGGAAATTTTCTACGATACTGAGAACCATATTTTTCCTCACCCCCATACAACCAAAAATACATTCACCATGCCTGGAACTGATGATGAATCCGAAGTCACCAACAACAACAGCAACAACACCACCTCTATGCAACAACTTAGTCTTTCCAACAGTAATGGTAAGTTTCCTTATCTAAAAAAGGAAGAGTATGATCTGTGGACAATGAAGATGCAGAACTGGATCTCCAATATTGTTTGGAATCTTTGGGAGATTGTGAAGAAAGGAAACAGTCTGAAGAAGACTATCCCAGATCTTGATGGTAAGTTTACCATTGCTCCTCCCAAAACTGCTGAAGAGATTCTAGCTGTGCAAAGAGAGCACAAAGTAAGAACCATCCTTCTTCAAGCTATTCCTGAAGATCACTTGGGTGATTTTCACCACATGGATGATGCAAAGGACATATGGATGGCGCTTAAAGCAAGGTTTGGTGGCAATGAAGAGTCCAGGAGAATGAGGAAGTCCATGCTGAGACAACACTTTCAAGAATTCAATATCTCAGAAGAAGAAGGTATCCACAAGGGATACGACAGATTTCATAAGATTCTGAGTCAGCTAAACCAGCTGAATGCAAAACCTGACAATGATGATTGCAATTCAAAGTTCCTACGATCTTTGCCTCCATCATGGTTACATGTAAGTATAGCCCTTAAGGCTAAAGGTGGGTTGGACATGCTCACTTTTGATGAGCTATACAACAAACTCAAATCTCTTGAACCTGATGTCAGAACTCCCTACCGTGCATCCTCTTCTGGTCATACAACATTTGTTGGGACATCTCACTCCAATATGATGATACATGCTCCTAGTCCAACTTACTTACCATCATCATCTTACACTCCCACTCCACCATATAACAATCGTCACACTCCATCAGGCCCTCAAGCTAAAACTGGTAGTATATTGGAGGATGTTCTTCATTCATTTGTTGCTGATTATGATACTCAGCAGCATCTTGTCTATGAAGATTTTGAGCAGGTGGACCCACTTGATATGGAGGAGATGAAACTGAAATGGCAGGTGGCCATGCTTTCAGTAGATATCAAAAGGTTTGAGGAGAGGTCAGGAAGAAAGTTTGGCTTCAAGGGAAAGGATCCAGCTCATTTTGACAGGAGAAAGGTCAAGTGTTTCTCTTGTCACCAGATGGGTCATTTCTCAAGGGAATGCAAAGATAGGAAGAGTGGAGAGGGAGCTAACTACAATTCCTATCAGAAGAATCAGAAGGAAGCTGGAACTTCAGCAGCTCTTGTCACCTTAGATGAACAGGTCAACTGGGCTGCACATGAACCTGTGAATGAGGAAGCTGCTGATACAGAGAAGCTTGGATTGCTGGCAAGATGTACTTCGGAGGATAGGCATGATCAATTTGCCTTGATGGGACTTTCTCAGGTACACAACTGTATATTTGGTTGTAGTGAAAGATACAATGAACTTAAAGAAGCTTATGATACTATGAAACCTAAATACAATGAATGCTATGTTGATAATGAAGCTTATAAACTTTCGTTAAAAACATTAGAAAGACAAAAGGTATGGTTTCAAAAGAATCAGATAGCTTATGAAGAAAAGATAAAGGGGTTACGATTTGATCTAGATATTGCAAACATTAACTTAAAACGCATTGAAAAGGAAAAAGCTGATGCTATTGCTGAGAACCTAGAGCTTAAAGAGAAACTAGCTGAGGAAATAGATAGACATAAACAATGGTTAATATTAGGTGACAATCTAGCTAGAGAAATCTATAGTAGTCAGTCAGTGACCTCTGGAATAGGTTTAGGTTTTCAAAAATATGTAGGATTGGAAGCTAGGCAAGATGGGCGTAAATCTACACCTGCAGGCTTAGCAAATTTTATTAAAGAAGGTGATTTGCATGCTGTCCCTGGACCTATTAGAGGTGAATTCATGCCCACTGACCTGTCCATTACTGTTGACTTTGATGGATCACACCATCTGTATGGCAAAAAGTCAAAAGACTTGCCAGACCCCGATGCTTCATCTAATGACTTTGTCTCTTGCTCTGACAGTGACAATTCATTGGATCAAGGGTCTACTTCTCATGCCAGCTGTGATTCAAGTGATAAGTCAGACCTTCCCAAGCCCTCACCTGAGCCTACACCCAAGCCTGCACCTAAGTCTATCAACAAGCCTTCTAGGGTAGCTGCTGAGGAATCAACTTCCAAGACTGTTTCCTCTAAAGACTTGTCCTTTAAATCTTTGCATAGTAAGTCTGTTAAAAACAATTCCTTTAATGTTTCTGGTTTAAGTACTTCTACATGTAATAGAACATCTTCTTTGTTGAATAAATCTTCTAAAAGGAAGACATGTTTTGTATGTGGAAGTAAATTTCATTTAATTAAGGATTGTGATTTCTATGAGCAAAGATTGGGTGTATGTACTACTCAGCAGAAACCTAGACCAGTGTGGACCAATGTTAATAATATTCCACCTTATGTCCCACAAGCTACTTATACTGACTCTCCTTGGAGGAGATCAGCTGATAGACCTTATGTGCAACCTACTAGCCCATACTTTAAACATGGTTATTGGCCTGCATATGTTGACTCTATGAATGATGGGAAAGGATTTTGGGGTACTGCTGTCAAGTCCTCAGCAGGTTGTTCTTGGAATGATAAGGGACCTAAATTTCAATGGAAACCCAAGAACAATGGTGGATCTTTCTCATCTGCTAGACCTAAATCTTATGATCCACAAGGCAGGTTCAAGTCAGCAATGACTTGAGCCTCCTTTGTATACTAACATTCTTCTGTATATATTTTTGTTAGTATAGGATCATCCTCTTAAGCATAAAGATATTGGTATTGTTGATAGTGGTTGTTCACTAAGCATGTCTGGAAATAGAGATATGATGCACAATTTTGTTCCTATTGAAGAAGGAGGCAATGTGACTTTTGGTGGAAGTGATGGTAGAATCACCGGGAAAGGCACCGTCAAGACACCTCTACTGAACTTTGAGAATGTGTACTATGTTAGGGAACTTCAGCACTTCAACTTGTTCTCAGTATCACAAATTTGTGACACCAAGAACAAGGTACTCTTCTCTGAAGATGAATGTCTTGTGCTTTCTAAAGAGTTCAAGCTTCCAGAAGATACTTCAATTCTGCTGAGAGTTCCTCGAACTCACAATCTATATACATTCAACCTCATTGAAGTTCATCCTGAAGGTGACCTCACTTGTTTGATGGCTAAAGCATCCTTGGATGAGTCTACCAAATGGCATAGGAGAATGGCTCATGTGAATTTCAAGACCATAAACAAACTCTCTAAAATGGGTCTTGTTGAAGGTCTTCCCTCCAAAGTTTTCTCCAATGATCATAATTGTGTTGCATGCAACAAAGGGAAGCAACACAGAGCCTCCTACAAAGCTATCACTGCTATGAGCATTATTTCTGAGCCTCTTCAGCTGTTACATATGGATCTATTTGGTCCAACTCAAGTTAGAAGCATTGATCACAAGTATTTTTGTTTGGTTATCACTGATGGCTATAGCAGATTTTGTTGGGTGTTCTTTCTAAGGACTAAAGATGAAACATCTCCAGTGCTGAAAGACTTCATCACCCTCGTTGAAAATCAGTTGAACAAGAAGGTTAAGGGAATTCGGTGTGATAATGGGACATAGTTCAAGAATGCTATTATTATAGAACTCTGTAGGTCTAAAGGGATAAAGAGGGACTATAGCAATCCAAGAACCCCACAACAAAATGGGGTAGCTGAAAGAAAGAATAGGACCTTGATAGAGGTTGCAAGATCAATGCTTGCAGACTCTAAATTGCCCACTATGTTCTGGACTGAAGCTGTTGGCACAGCTTGCTATGTGCTAAACAGGGTCTCCATTACTAGACCTCACCTCAAAACACCATATGAACTTCTCTTTGGGAAGGTTCCAGCCATTCATTACCTCAAACCTTTTGGTTGTCAAGTGACCATTCTAAACACCAGTGATCCGTTGGGGAAGTTTGATGAGAAAGCTGATGAGGGTTATATTGTGGGTTATTCAGCTCATAGCAAGGCTTACAGAGTGTACAATTTATCTGCCAAGAAGATAGAGGAGACTTTGAACCTGAGATACATGGAAGATAAGCCCAATGTTCAAGGACAGGGTCATGTGTGGTCTTTTGACCTTGACTACTTAACTGATTATTTTGGTTATACTAGACATATGGCTAACCAAAGTGCAGGTTCTCAAGAGTCTCCCACTAACAATGCAGGTACCTTGGATGCTGACTCAGAAAGTGAATTTGAAGATGATGAACAACCTAAACTTGTGCCTTCTTTCTCCCCTAATAATATTGTAGGTAACACCTCTAGAGATACTTCTGATGAAAGTGAAGATGCATCACATTATGCTGAGGACCTTGCTAGGCTTCAGACTCAAGAGTTTGCAGCTAAGCTTGAAGCTGAGAAGGTAAATGGGGAGCTTGCAAATGAGGCTGTCAGTGGAAACCATGTTTCTGCTGACACTGATGCAGTCTCTCCCATCGTCATCAAATCTGCTGAAGGCTCGGCTGTTTCTACTCCTATTCCTTCTAAAGTGTCCACAGACTTTGGTGAACCCTATACTCGCTTCCCAAGACCTTCAGATCTTGGAAATCATCCACCCAAATCTGGCATTTTCACCTCACCTTCCTATGACACAACTTTTGTTCCCACTGTGTCTAATCTTGAACCTTCCATTGAAGTCAACCCCACTGCTACTAAAAGAATCAACATCACTTACCCTCAATCCAATATTATTGGTGACATTCTAGCACCTGTTAGAACTTGAAGTGCTATCTCTAGTCCTAAATTTGGACAGGTTGCTTTTCTCTCTTATGTCTCAAATCAGCAAAGAGACAATCACACAGACTTCAAGCATTGTCTGTTTGCGTGTTTTCTTTCTCAAGTAGGACCAACCAGTGTCACTCAAGCTCTTGACGACTCAATTTGGATTGAAGCAATGCAAGAAGAAATGCAACAGTTTCAAAACCAACAAGTTTGGATCTTGGTACCATTACCAGATGGCAAATATGCTATTGGAACTAAATGGATTCTGAAGAACAAAAGAGATGCAAGGGGTGTGGTTATTAAAAACAAAGCAAGATTAGTAGCTCAAGGTTACAGGCAAGAGGAAGGGATTGATTATGATGAAGTGTTTGCACCTGTTGCTAGAGTAGAGGCTATTCGAATTTTCTTGGCCTATGCATCTTACATGGGCTTCATGGTGTATCAGATGGATGTTAAAGGTGCTTTTCTGTATGGTGAGATAGAAGAGGAGGTTTATGTCACTCAACCCAAAGGATTTGAAGACCCAGATCATCCTTATCATGTTTACAAGGTGGTTAAAGCTCTCTATGGACTACATCAGGCACCAAGAGCATGGTATGCTAGGCTTTCATCATTTCTGCTGAAGCATGGCTATAGAAGAGGTGCCATTGATAAGACTCTTTTTCTGAAGAAGAACTCGACAGAGATTATACTTGTGCAAGTGTATGTAGATGACATCATTTTTGGATCCACTAAAGAAGCTTGGTGCAGGGAATTTGAGGAACTGATGAAGGGAGAATTTCAGATGAGTGCTATGGGGGAGCTTACTTTCTTTTTGGGTCTCCAAGTTCAGCAGAAACAAGATGGGATATTTATCAGTCAAGATAAATATGTGAGGGACATTTTGAAGAAATTTGGTATGGAAGGTGTCAGAACTGCCACAACACCTTATGAAGCTCCAAAAACAAAAACCAACAATGAACCAGATCTACCTGTGAATGTTCATTTATACAGATCAATGATTGGTTCATTAATGTATCTAACAGCTTCAAGGCCTGATATTACTTTTGCTGTGAGTATTTGCTCTCGACATCAAGTCACTCCACTTGCTTCCCATCTCAATGCAGTCAAGAAGATCTTTAAGTACCTCAAAGGCCAACCTCATTTAGGCCTTTGGTACCCAAAAGAGTCTCCTTTTAAGTTGGACGCATATAGTGATAGTGATTATGCTGGTCCAAATCTGGATAGGAGATCCACAACTGGAGGCTGTCAATTCCTTAGAAAGAGATTGATTTCTTGGCAGTGCAAGAAACAAACCATTGTGGCTACCTCAACTACTGAAGCAGAGTATGTTGCTGCTGCAAATTGCTGTGGACAGTTCCTTTGGATTCAAAATCAATTGTTGGATTATGGGTATAACTTCATGAACACAACACTTTTTATTGATAATCAAAGTACCATATGCATTGTCAAAAATCCAGTTTTTCACAGTAGAACCAAACATATTGAAATCAGGCACCACTTTATAAGAGATGCATATGAAAAACATTTGATAAAAGTGGCTAAAATTCATACAGATGATAATGTGGCAGATCTATTAACAAAAGCTTTTGATGGACCAAGGTTTCAACACCTTGTGGTCAACATTGGAATGCTTAACCCTTAACTGCAAAGTTTAAGGGGAGGCATAGGCCTCAGGGGAGGCATATGCCTCAGGGGAGGATTTTGTAGTAAACTTTGTGTATAATTTGTTTGCTAACACTAACTTGCTAATAATTTTTTAGTCTGTTTTGTCTCTGTTTTGTTCTTGTGTTTCTCTGAGTTTGTTTTGCAGTATGCCCTGTTCAGTTCAAGTTCATCAAGTGTGGTCCTTTGGTAAATGGTCAAGTAAGCTTAAAGCTTGTTACCTCTAAAAGCTAAGTACTGAAGTGACCAATTTGTTTCCACTGAAGTTAAAGTACTGAAGACAAGTTCTGAAGTTAAAATTGTTCATTCATTCATTCAAGTTACAGCTTACAGCTTACAACTTACAATCAACTTCAATGCAACTACAAGAAAAGTACTATACATGATCTACTAATCCTATTCTAGTTCATAGTGAATAGTCCAACGGCTGTTGGATATGCATGATCGCTCATTTCTTCCATTCCAGCTGCTGGATATGCATTTGTAAAGTCTTGCATAACCACCCATTCCTTCTATCTCGATGGCTGGATATGCATGACCGGTACAACGAAGATGCTAAGGATCAAAATGGGAAGGATGGATTGATGAAAACGATGATGATGAAGATGACCACGCGTGTCCTTTGTGCTTCATCTACTTGGTTTCACCAAAAAGCAATCCATCCACCTTCCTTAAGCTCTTCCTCTATACGATGTGTGAAGATGCACCAAAGCATGGCGCAGGTAGAGCAAGCACCACCTCCCTTTCGGCACGAGGCATTTTTTGAGGTTGAGGTGCTGGAGGTTGGGAGTAAGAAGTTATCTCAGTAGTGGGTTCCTCTGAGTCATCAAAAGACTCACTTGGATCCACTACACTATCATCTTCAGAAGAAGGGAGAAATGGGGATGTCAAAGGACGAGGGTCAGGTGGACATGACCAAAACTGGAGGATGTCACTAGATGATGATGATGATGGAGAAGAGGTTGGGTTAACAACCTCTGGTGTAGTATTCATGGTTAATTTTGGTTGATTGGGTTTGTGATGATACTAGGGTTTGTGATGGTAATTGGGGGTAAAATTATGTGAGAGAAGTATGCATTGGGATGATTAAATAGACGGATGCAAGGGTTAATGTAATTTAATGCGAGTTAGTTGGCACAGTAACTCTAGAATCTTACCGAAGATATTCTAGTCTTGGGGTGGTTTCGGCTGAAGTATATTATTTCAGCAGATTGGCTATTTGTTTCTACTGAAGCGTTATTTTGTCGTTGGTCAAGTTGAAATACACGTAGGATATGGTCAACTAAAGTTCTTATACTTTTGACTATATTCTTGGTAACGGCTACCATTCCTCTAATCGCATTTCTTCCACTTCAAAAGAAACAATTCCCTCTTCTCCTACATCCAAAAACTCTTCAGTTCAAAAATCATAACCCTAAAATCACATATCTCTCATGGCTCTTCAATTCAAGAAAGATCACAATAAAGTTGCATTTCTGGGTAAAGCAAAGGGCGATGAATTGTATGAACCAATGGTGAAGTTCCTGAAGCGGTCTAAGATTCACTATGCCCTAACACATTCCCCTGATGCGATTTATGAATCGTTGGTTAAACAATTTTGGGAATATGCTGAAAAACGCAGTGAATCAGAGATTGTTGCGTTGATTGATGAAACAGAGCACCTAGTGACGGAGGACCTGATAAGGAGAAAGCTTAGTTTGGATGATGCTAATGGGGTTTATCACTCAAGTGCAGAGGAGATTCTCTCTGGGCTGAGAGCCATTGGGTATCAAGGTACAAGAACGGACATATGGTTGAAAAAGCATTTTTGCCCTATGTGGAGATTTTTAGTTCACACTCTGCTTCAGTGCATTAGCAACAAATCTGGAGCGTGGGATCAATTCTCTACGCAGTTGGCTTGTGGTATTGTGTGTCTATCTCAAGGGATAACTTATAATTTTTCTAAATTTATTTTTGATAATTTGGTTGAAAATATAAATAGGAAACAACATAAGTTTTTAATGTACCCTAGATTCTTACAAATAATCATAGACACCTCTACCCAAGTCCAAGCCTTTTATCCCATAGGAGCTCTTTCAGCTAAACTATTTGCCTCTATGAGAACTCACTTTGAGGGGGCACATCATCCGTTGACAACAGCTATGTTGCCTCAAGGCAATGAGGCTGCTGATGAGGAGAATGTTGCTAATATCCCACCCTCTTCAAATGTTGCTACTGATGGCAATCCATCAGTTAATATAGATGAGGGCCCCTCTTTTACTGCTGAAGCATCTCATATTGCTCCTGACCATACTCCACCTGTACCATCACCCAGACCGAGTCCACCACCTACACAGGCTTCAATTGATGAGTTTGAGTCTGACCTGAACAGGATGACCACACCCAGTCCTCAAAGGGAACCTTTTGATGAAGTACCTCCTCATTTTGAGCATGACCATATTTCCACTGAAAGGTCCAATGAAACTCCCATTACCACAGAGCAATCTGCTGGTGGAGCTGAGGACCCTATTACTCTTACATCTGTCTATGCTCTTGTTAACAGGTATGCAGTTGAGGTGGCTGATCTCAAAAAGGAGCTTACAAAGACCAAGTATACTCTTGGTGATAAGATTAAGGAACTGCAGAATAAAGTTAAGGACCTAGAGGATCGACTTGAAAAGAGTAGCAAAAGGAAGTTAGTCATTTCTTCTGATGAGGAGGAAGAGGACTCTCGGCTTGGTTCTCTAAATATCTTAGATGATGTGGCTCAGGAGATAGTTGTTCCTTCCTCAGTGGTTGCTGAATCCTCAAAGAATGAGGAACCTGTTCTTTATAGAAGAAGAAAGAGATCTTACTTGTATAAAGGATCTACTGAAGTATCTACGAAACCAAGTGTTGACAATACTGCATCTGCTGAAGCTGATGTCCTTACCACACCTGTAGAAGATCTCTCTCAGAATGTTTCTTCTGAAGCTCAAATTAGGGATACTCCTCTTGTTGATGTTGTTCACGAGTCAGCTAATAAAGGGAAAGGTGCAATGATTGAAGATGATCTTGGTTCAGATCTGATATCTGAACAAGAAATGCAAGCACAAGAAAGACTGATGGGTGAATGTGAAGAGTTAAAGAAGAGTGAGATATTGGCCAAACAACTTGAAGCAGAGGATTCTTCTACTTTGCCTCCAGAACGACGAAGAGAATTGGATGATTTAGCTACTCAGATGGCTGCTGCACAATGGGATGCTCTTACTAAGCAAACCACTTCAAATCCTACACTTGCTCAAAGTATCTTAGGTGCGGACTTTGATAGTGAAAATTTTGTGGCTCAAATGGTGGCGCTTGGCGAACAAAAGAAGCAAGAAGCAGCTGCGAAAAGGAAAGCCCTTAGTACTGAAAAGAATAAGGCAAAGAGAGAGAAACCTCTTACTGAAGCTCAGAAGAAAACAGAGATGAGGATTGCGGTGAAAAATCAAAGTTCTTCGGTGCTTAACCGTGGTTTGACAATGAAGCAAGTCTTGGCTTTACCTGATGCAAAATTGTTCTTCATGTACAATATGATTATGAAGACTTCTTCTTCTGCTTTAACACCATCTTCCAGCTTGAAAAGAATTGCAGGGAATGAAGTTGCACCAAAGGCCAAAAGACCCAAGTTTGTTGAGATTGTGGATGATTTTGATGATATTCCACCAAAGACGATCTCTCAAATGGTTTCTTCTGAAGCAACTTCTGAAGCCACTCCTTCGTCTGACAAGGTCCCTTCTGCTGAACCATCGGCTGTTTCCCCTGATGCACTAGTTATGCCCTCATCTAACCCAAATGTGGCATCTGCTGCTGCAAAAGAAGGTACTGTGGTTAGGGAAGATGACCAGGTTACTTCTGCTGAACCTACTATTGTATCTGCTGAAGCTTCTACAGAAGTCACTAGCTCAACTGAAAAGATCTCATCTGCTGAACCGACCACCATTTCCTCTGGAGCACCTAATGTACAAGCTTCTGCTCCATCTGTGGGATCTTCTGATATAGAAGGAGGTGGTTCGATTAAAGAAGCTAAAACCACAACTGTCAAAGCTAAAAAGGCAAGAAAGGTGATGGAAAGAATGCATGCCCTTCGTGATGATGTCTCACCCAAATCCACATCTACTTCTTCAAGTCCTACTACAGATGTTAATGAAGAAACCAAAGATATTCCATCTTCGGAAATCTATTTACCTGGTAGAAGGATGAAGAGGATGGCCAAGAGAAAACACACATCTCTAAGAAGATTTGTAAGAAAAGTGAGGACTCATGCATCGAAGAATAAGCCATCACCCAAGCATGTTCCTTTGGACCTAAAGGCTGATGACTCAACCTTTATTAAAGAAGGATCTGCTACTGATTTTCCTGAGGGATATCAAAATGTGTTGGTCAAGTGGTCTCTAATAAATGATGAGATGAATGTCATTCATCGAATGGACAAAACTTCAATGGAGTTCACCTTTTTGAAGGAAATACTCCATTTGGTAGACAGGGCAGATATACTTACTCTGTACACTCTCGTCACCAACCATTACTGCAATACTGCACCACAAGGTTCTGGGATGTGCTTATTGGGAGATCTTCATGTCCTGTTTAACTCTCAATCTCCCAATGGTAAAGGGCATTTCATTTGGAAGAACTCACATCTATGGCAGGTTGGGTCCTGGAGATTTTATCCCCTACCTCGTGTGCATGTAGTTGAGACAAAGGGTGGAATCACAGTCTGCATGTTTGCTGAAAGAACTTATCCATTGCCCAAGAGACTTATGGAAAGGATGCTTTGTCAGAAGTTGGAAATTCCTCCAGATCCAGTGGGAAATGAAAGTCTAGACGCTGAATGACTGGTTGGATTGATCAAGGCTCAACTTCTGCAAGCTCAAGCTGTATCTTCATCATGAACGCGGTAATCTACATTGTATTTTGTAATATGTACAGTCTTTTGTGATGTTTATATCCTTTGTTTTGTCTGTTAGTTTGTTAAAAAAAAATAAAAATAATAATAATAACTTTCTCTTGTAGGTTTGTTGTATATAGTTGATGGTTTTTAACTTACCAGATATACCTTGTGTATATCAAAGAGTTGGCTAGTCCAAAGGGTACAACTTTGGTAAAGACACATCAAATCTGTTGATAGCTGTAATGATTTGCTCAAAATCATAGGGTCTACAACCACCCATGCTTAATTGCTGAGAGTTGTATGGTCATCAATTCACCATGGTATATTCCTTTTTGGAATCCAAGAATTGGCTAGCCCACAAGTATATGGCTTGTGGTAAAGGCAACTGAATCCATATTTGGTTATCAATTCACCAATTCTAAGAATTGACTAGTCCTGAGCAAACGGATACAGGTAAAGACACATCAAATCCGTTTATATAGTTGCTGATTTGCTAATAAATCAGATGGTTATCAATGTACCATAGTTTTCGAACTTAAACATTTGGCTACTCCAGTAGTGATGGCTATTGCTAAAGAGACATCAAATCCATTATTTTCAATGATTCACCTCTCACAGGAGTTAACTCACCTGGATGTGATGAGAATAGTATGCAACTAATGAGTTTTGATGTACACTATGTCATTTGTTGCTGCAAAGACCTGGCGTTTCAAAGTTTGGTCATCATAGAGATGAGATTATTATTGGTTCTTTGCTACTGATGTTTGAGAACAATCCTCTAGTACTGCAGTCTCTAAGATCTATCAAGGTTAGGAAACTGGAACTTAACCAAGTCAAATTCCAGTTTAGGGGAGGATTGTTGGGAATTATGCGAAGTAGGATTTCTACTGTCAATTCTGCCGAAGGATTCTGCTGAAATAGAAGCAGAATCTGCTGAAGAAGAGATTCTGCTGAAGTATAAAAGCCGTGTCGTGTATCTGCTGAAGAGTGGAAGCTGACTAGGATCTGCATGCATTTTATTAATTACTTGCTAACCCATCATTATTCTTGAACTGCCCGAGGTTAGCATGGGTATTATTGTACTGCTCAATATTGTTTAGTGTTTAGCCATTAAATGCATGCTTGCATGCTTAGTCGATTGAGTAGAAATAGTTTAGGGTTCCTTGTCTATAAAAGGAACTTGATAGTATGTAATAGTCACTCATTCGAAACATAGAGTTTTAGTTAATAAAAGATCCATAGAGGATCTAAGTGTTCTTAGTTATAACAACTTGTATTTACATTCCGCTAAAGAATATGAGTTGTAGAGATTTTCTATTAGTTTGCTTATGATTACATAGGCAACACTAACGATCTACGAGTGCTCAAGATCTGTCAAGGTCTTTGTGTTTTCAACAATTACCCAATATACTACATACTAGTTATGTGTATATTTTACCTAAATATGTAAACACTAGTTGTTGTACATATGTAATAATAAATCATAAAATAACTTATACTTGTTTTAGTGTTTTATGTGAAAATGTGAATATGTTAGAAACTATTAGTTCAAACCATTTACGTATTTTATTTGTTTCGTTAAAATGATTTTACGTTTGTTATCGACAAAACATTAGAAGATCGTAAAATATAAATAAACGTTTTTACGGCTTATTTGTATTAACATCCCGATTTGGGTAAAATTCCATGATGTCCCTATTACGGCATTTACGTATGGTTTGAGTGCTATCGCGACAAAACTTGGTACCCCATTAATGTTGGATGCTTATACAAACTCAAAGTGCATGGAATCATGGGGTCGATCCAGTTTCGCAAGAGCAATGATTGATCTTCAAGCCGATGTTGATTTAAAAGACACTCTTGTTGTGGCTGTGCCTAAAACTGAAGGTAATAGATATATCTTGCACACTATTCGCGTTGAGTACGAGTGGAAACCAATTAGATGTTCAACTTGTAAGTTATTTGGTCATTCGTTGGATCAATGTCCTAAGAAAATTGTATCTACTTCAAGCGTGAAGACTCCAAAGAAAATCGATTCGGACGTGTTGAAGAATGTGAAGATTTAAAGGCAAACTGTACGTGGAATTCATATTGGTTCAAAGTCTCAGATGGTCTATAGACCAGTTCACCCTAATAAGAACACAAAGACGACACTAAAAAAATAAAGGGAGTGAATGCTAAAAAAGTGCTAATATTACTACTACGTCGAATACTTTTGAAGCTTTAGGCAATATGGTGGACGTGGACGAAGGAAGGGGTATTGACCGAAATAAAACTTCTAGTGCGAGTTGTGTAGATGGAAATGGGCAAAAGGATAAACATACGACCGGAAAATACTATTAGGTCGCGTGATGAGCAATCGAACATTGAAAAAGGGGTGAATTTGGAATCGACATCTATGCCTAGTACTTCAATGGGAGATCAAGAAGGTGATTCATATAGTGAAGTTGAAGAGGTATAATGATGAAAAGGCTCAATTCATAGCTTCCTTTGCGAATCGAGCTGGTTGTGGTGCAAACGATGCAAATTTTCTTGAAGATGAATATCATGATATCTATGATGGTTACAAGAATGATTTTTTTGGATTAACCAAACAACAATTGGCATTCTGTAATGTGTTCGATATCATTCTTAGAGGTCAAGTTAAACGATAGGGTTATTTTTTGTGTCATTGTAAGTCAAATGTAATCTTGTCGTTAGTGGCCTTTTTTATAGTAGGTTCATAAGTCTGGGTGTCATTCTTATGATATGTATGGTTTGAAGCACATAAGGTGCGTTTGTTTTCGCCTATGTAACGGGCTGAAATGTGATATTTCACTCACATCCTATGTACTTAAACGCTTTTTTGAAGTAATACATTTACCACAAAAACCTTTAACCAAAAAAAAATCTAGTCAAGAGCTATTGGGCAAATATTTGCCGAAACACAACATAATAAAAAAGGTAAATCTTTGCCAAAACACAACATAATAAAAAGAGGGATGCTACATCCACTCACAAAATCCACACAAATCACCCACACGCTGAGGTGCCATCCACTTATTGGTGGAATGAGAGAGAAACTATAATAAAATTCACCAATCAGTGGGTGACACCTCAGCGTGTGGGTGATTTGTATGGATTTTATGAGTGGATATAACATTCCTCTAATAAAAAACCTGAGTAGTATCTATGTGGCTTGTCAATATTTTGCCAGTGTCCGGAGATCATTAAAAATCTAGATTGCTTGTTATAACCAAAGTTCTTTTATAAATCTAAACAAGCATAACATTAATCTGTAATGACAGAACAAGCATGATAGTAGATCTGAAATTGTGTTTGGCTTTCTTATGAAGTATTAGCGAGCCATACTTTGTTGTTGTTGTTGTTGAAAATGGGGAAAACTATGGTAATTGGTTAGAGTATTGTTAGAGTTGATCCAATAAAAAACTAGAGTTGATCCAATAAAAAATTAAGTAATATGGTTTGTGTTGTTCACATTTAGTTTCCATCTGAAAATGATGCCTTACTAGTAGCAATGGACAACACATAACATAATTTTCATCTTAAAGATGCTCATTTTTCACTAGCCTTTTAGCTTTGCTATCGACATTTACGAAAAGAAAACCTATGATAAGGATTGGTGATAAGCTTTTAATTTTTAAGCAATGAACACATGTCTCGGCACTTGAACCGATAACCCCTAATGTCGGGGAGCATTTCACAAATACCGCTAGGCTACAAGTCATTTAGTAATTGGAGACGAGTGTGCCATCTTCATTGCTTTGGTGTACTTAATCATAAAGAGCTTCTAGTGGAAACTTATTGAAAGTAAAAGGAAGAGGCATGATTTTGTTGAGGGATTTAGTGGAAGTGTGTGTTAAGAGGGTTACATCAATGACAAATTAACTTGAATAATTAGTAAGCAAAGGTTGTTGAGTCCCAGCCCAAGCTGTTTGGAGTATTATTCAAGATGTCTTCATTCCACCAAACAAATAAATTCAACTATATTATAATAAACCCATGCCTCTTTACCTTTTAATGTTTTTGTTCATTGTATTTGATGTTTAACTAAAGACCTATGGAATTTAAACTCAGTTGTCATGTGTAATAGCTAAAGGTTGCTTGTAGTTGAAGTTAACGTTATTTATCTCCTAACTATCCAGATATACTCATCTTACCATCCTACTTCCTATTGAAGCCAATGCATAAGTGTTCATATGAAAAATTTTAATTGGTGCCTTACCATATACAAGAAATTATGACGATAAAACAATGAACAACCTTAAAACATTTTTAGCACATACAACCACAAAAATAGTTTCTTAAACATGCTATTATCATACACGGCATATATATAGCTTTAAACATCATTCGAGTGTTCGTTGTACAAAATCTACTATAGTACCGATAAAATCTCTTTTAGAAAGTACACTTTATTGTGTAAAAATAGAAATTTACTTGTATAGCTAATTTGCAGAATTTGTGAACCACCTTATAATGTAAAGTTGGCAATTGGTGACAATTTGGTGGTGTTACTTGTAGAAGAGATATTACAAAAATGACATGAATTTGACTTGACTTATAAAGTTGATAACGGCTAGCTAGGATACTATATGGAAATAAAAACAAATATTTATGTTTGCGTATTAGTTTTGCCTTGATATTGAAGCAAAACATATAAAAAAATTTCAAAATTTGGTACCAACCGATGATGCAGATGCCAGACCACAAAATATAAACCCTCCATACCTTATACATTCATTCATTCTCACACAATCTTCTCATATTGTGCTTCATTTCTACTAAACATCAATTGCCTGCTTGCTAGATTCGACCAACGGACCATTATCTATATATCATCACATGCTGCTTTAACAGCCTCCTGTTCCTTGGATTCAATCGCTATATTCGTATCTAAAGGTCTGATTTATCTATTGTTTGTGTTAGTTTTGGTGCTATCTTGTTGTTTGTTAACTTCATTATGAAGAAACAAAGTTATCTTAATTAGTTATATTTTGTTTCGAAATTTGTAGGTGCTCCCATTACTCTCGTATAGCAGACTGATTCCAACGTCAACTAAGGTAAGTTGTAAACCTATTACTTTTGGATCAAGTTAGTAGTAAGATTGATCTCCTTTTAGCTTAGCTTGTTTCTCATATGATAATGTAACCTTAGCATCATGCGCCTTCAAAACTTGTGCTTTGTTGCGAATACAAAATTTTATAGGCGAATACTGGATGATATGAGATAACTATATGCCTTTTGAATAGCTCAAAAATAATCTTACTTTGTTTCATAGAGGAATGCATCTGTTGTAACATGGTTAGTAAAAACAGATTAATCTTAGTTTTAGCTGTCTATAGAAAAAGTTTTAAATGTTTTGTAATATAATCGAAATTACTCTGTATGCATATCAACATTTATCCGTTTCATATATTGAATAGGTACATATGTACATGTACTGTACAGCGAATTATATTTACTTCTTTCGATCAAATAATAAACTAATCAAGTCTCCATGTTTACATGTTTTCGAAGATGGGAGAATTGACAGGGTATCAGTTGGGAACTATTGGGGCATTGTTTCTATCTGTGGCATCATCGGTGTCGATTGTTATCTGCAACAAAGCCTTGATGAGCAATCTTGGTTTTCATTTTGGTAAATTCTTTTATGTTTCTGTTTACTTGCATGACAAGCAACCATTTCTAGTATTAAACACACATTTAACCAGTTTTCAAATGATTAGATTGGACAGAAAACAATGATCCTATTACTCAATGGCTGGTGGTTGGGCCATCATTATCATAGTAAACAACTTGATTAAAGCAATGTTTCCATATAACTCATGATATAATTCTAATTCTTTACTTATTAGAATATACACTTTGAATTAGTAATGACTATGCATAATGGTGTAAATGATGGTTTATACACACATCATGTTGTTTGACCGATGACTATGCATACCAATGTAAACTTTTTTTTTTTTTTTTTTTTTTTTTTTTTCGCTTGAAGCTACAACATTGACTAGTTGGCATCTAATGGTAACATATTGCACGCTTCATGTGGCACGTCGTCTGAATTTCTTTGAGAATAAGAGCATTGATATGAAGACTGTGATCCTGTTTGGAATCCTAAATGGTGTTTCAATTGGTTTTCTTAACTTGAGCCTTGGCTTTAACTCCATTGGCTTTTATCAGGTCTGTGGACTTTCCTCACTCTGATATGCCTTTTTGCATACACAACACATGCGGCTCATGTATTTAATTCCAATTTATTGATCTTTGGTGTTTGTTTTATAGATGACCAAACTTGCAATTATACCTTTCACCGTCCTCTTAGAAACTCTTTTCTTGAAAAAACAGTTCAGGTAAATGCACATATTTTGTATTATTACTACTTATTTAGCTCATATTTCTTAGTGTTCCGAGTTAAACGTAATATCCGGTTCATCACAAATTGCAGCCAGAAAATAAAGCTATCTCTTTTCCTCCTACTTGTCGGAGTTGGCATAGCATCAGTGACGGATCTTCAGCTCAATTTTGTTGGCACAGTCCTCTCACTTCTAGCTATCGCCACCACGTGTGTTGGTCAAATTGTATCCTCCCCTTTATTTAATCGCTTGTGGTTCAGTTTCCTGATTATACAAAATATTAACTGTTCTACTTTACAAAAGTGCTAGAAAATTGGAGTAATCTAAAATGACAAAGTTATTCCTTAACCAATGCTGCAATTTCAGCTAACAAACACGATTCAAAAGAGACTAAACGTGTCATCAACTCAACTGCTGTATCAATCAGCCCCATTTCAAGCAGCCATTCTGTTTGTCACGGGTCCTGTGGTAGATCAGTACCTCACTAAGCAAAATGTTTTTGCTTTCAAATATTCGCCTCTCATTTTGGTATTCTTCCATTACCCTTCTCTGCTTTATTCTCACTAAACATGAAACATGCCGATTTTTTTGGTAACACGAGTGGTTTCCATATGTTTATTACATGAGATGTGATTTGCTGACAATTTATGCAGGGATTCATTATATTATCATGCGTGATTGCGGTTTCTGTGAACTTCAGTACATTTTTGGTGATAGGAAAAACATCACCGGTTACATACCAAGTATTAGGACATCTAAAGACATGTCTTGTTCTCGGATTTGGGTACACTTTGCTGCATGACCCTTTCACAAATAGAAACATCATTGGAATACTTGTTGCCATTGTTGGAATGGGCTTGTATTCTTACTTTTGTACCTATGAAAACAAAAAGAAACAAGATCTCTCTCCAGGGTCTCAGGTACCGTTATCTCTCTATCTCATTTCAATATATCTCTCCATGTCGCCACTTAGAAAAACTCTATAATACACAAACCAAATCAATAGAATATAACCGTGCCACGTGCTCTGCAAGTACTAAGTGTAGCACACACAATGCATATGATGTTTGATAGCACATGCACCATCTAGCCATTTCGGCATAGCTATATCACACATAACATGTGTGAGGTCTATAAGATTATACTTTCACATATTATGATTTTTAATTAATTTGGTTAATTTTTCTCTGTTTTTCAGATAAAAGATAAAGACAGTAATACACCTCTATTGGGACATCAAGATAAAGAAAATCATTTTGAAGTGAAGAAAGCAACCAAAGACTCCCTTGTTTAAGCTAAAGCGACTGCTAGGGATTTTTAATGTGTTTATGTCCTTTTATCATGTAATTCATTTGGGTATAATGAAATTTTGATTCTTTTAAATAAATTTGAGGCTGCCACATTTGACTTGATTTAGTCTTTGTTTCTTTATCGGTTTGTATCTAGATGGGTCGTTTCGGACTGCAGATATAACATGTAAAATTATACTCTTTATTATATAGATAAAGTGCAATGTGCATAAAACACTTGAAGTTCTATACATGTTTACAAGATATTTTAGCAACTCTAAATCAAAATGAAATTCAGATCGAGGACTGCATTTTTTTGCAACAAGTGACTAGTGTAAGCATGCGGCAGGGCTCACTGAGTTGTTACATGTGCGGTGAACAAAAAGTTTGGTTGAGTGCATTTTTCGAACAACTTAATGCTGCAGACCATTGGAACGTTAAGTTCAGCCTAAATCGTAGTGTTAAACGGTGGTAATATGCAGATCGAGGTAAGTTTCAACATAGGCGTAATAAATATGCTCTACATTTACCATAGGGATATATCTTACGCAAAAACCATAACAAAAAAGATCGAAACACCCAAAACAACGCCCTTTAAAACATCAATATAGGTCACTTAAGTTTCAATGTGATACTATTTACCAAATATCGAGTAAAATGCTCATGACTTTTAATATGTTGTCACTTATACAATATATAAGTTACCTTACATTTTAACCTGCACGTAATTTCCTCGTATTTGAATTAATTAAGAGTCTTAGAAAATTTTATAATTCTACTTTACTGATTCAAATATGAAACATGAACTGAAAACTAGTACAATATAATTAAGTTTTAACTTCTAACAAAGCCCAACCCTGGGCACCCCTACTGACAACGATACCTAGCCCCATCAAAGGCAATAACAGCTCGACCACTCTTACTACCACCACCGCTCGTCGTTGCCCCCTTTCCTCGTATTTTCGTTGCCAACCTTAATTCCTGTTGGATATTTTAGTGTAATTGGATTAATTTGTTTGACCAATTTCATCATAATAACACATCATTTAGGCTTGGAGGTGCGAAGTGCACAACTACTTGAGTTTATTATGATCTTAGGGGCAAAGCCCCTAAGGGACGGGGGTTCGGGGGCAGCGCCCCTGGTAGCAGGGTCCAAGGGGCGGCAGCCCTGACAGGGTCCAAGGGGCAGCGCCCCTGGCTGGGGTCGAGCTGGAAATTTTTTTATTTCCACTAAGTTGCCATGTTAAAAATTCCTCAGAAAATTAATTTTTCGGAAATTGAGGGACTAAATTTGACAAGTTGGAAACCTGAAAACTGAAAACTGCCTTTTGGCAGTTATCCCGTATCTTCATCATATATGATTTTTTGGTCGTTATTTTCGTTCTAACTGGTTCATAAAAACGTCTCACACACACATACAGAAAAATTCTCAATCTCTGAATTGTATCCGATTGAATAATTCAGAAGAACCACCGAACTGATTCGATCTGAAAGTGTTCACACGCCTTTCAGAGATTTAAGCATATCCATTGTGTTCGTTATTACTGTTTATCCCCTACAATTCCTCCTCCCCCACCCCCACCCCCACCCCCACTCCCACTCCCACTGTCCATAGATGTAGACCAAAACATCCGTGTTGCCGTGTTGGCATTGATGACTTCTTTGTTTTATTTTGTTTAATTATTTGTTTTTATTCCAATATATTCAATGTTTTTCTTGTGTTTTATCTAGTGCAAGTGTATTGTCTACGTTTTAACCACCAAAATTTGATACATTTTTGCAGGATTTGATAGAAATGATATCAAAATAAAAGCAGGATATGTAATCTACAATTCATGAGTGACCTTTAATATTATTCTTGACATAAAAGGTGGCCATGTCACTCTATTATTGCTAAAGGGAAACTATAGTCCAATTTGCTTTCCTAAAGCATGAAATAGTACTAACTATTTAAAGGATTGATGTGCCTATTGTTTTGGATGATACTATACATATTTTGTTATTTCGATCAAAACAACTTTTTTCAATCAAATAAAAAGTAACGTATGAACAATGATATCTTCATTTTGTAATAGCAACGACAAGTCAATTAATTATTAATGACAAAGACAATTGTTGACTTGTTGATAATTTATACAACGAGTCAACACATCAATTCATGCCAATCGACATCTTAGGTTAAGACAATTTATAAGTTTCAGTTTTCTTTTTGAAATAAAACCATGTAAAATTAATAAGCAACATATAACTGGTTGAGTTGAGATCCATGTAAAACTCAAATTTGTCATAGAACCAATTAACCAATCACATTCATCCATTTTTTTATTTTCACCTTTTTTTTAAAACAACATATCTTGCAAACGGTAAATCTTCAAGCTACAAAAAAATACACCATCGTGACGAGAATTAAATTATCTTTCTATAGATATGCATTGTTATATACTTTCGACGAATTTTTTTTTAAAAAGTTCGTCCAGAAAAATCACATGTGATTTTTAAAAATCACATGTGATTCGTAAAAATCAAATCACATATGATTTTAAGAAATCACATGTGATTCTTACAAATCACATGTGATTTTTACAAATCACATGTGATTTTTCTGGACGAAATTTTTTTAAAAAAAAATTCGTCGAAAGTATATAACAATGTATATCTATAGAAAGATAATTTAATTCTCGTCGAGATGGTATAATTTTTTTGACGTAACGATTAACGGTTTGTGAGATATTTAATTTTCAAAAAAAGTGTGAATATATTTTTAATAAAAGAAATGAGTGGCTATGATTGGTTCTATGACAAATATGAGTTCTATAATGAACTTTTCTCATAACTGGTTATTTTAATTTAGTGTTAATTGATTTTAGGTTAACATCCCATGTGGACTACTATGTTGAGCGTGTTGGAATACTAGCGAGACAAGTTTTGCACACATGAAATGTATCTCTCGATAACAACCGTTCTTCCAAAGCATGCACGGTAGGCCGATAGCTACCATTCTCCGCCCAAGAAGTAAACTTAGGAATGCTTGTTTAGATGCATGGGAGTTTTGTCTAATGATTTGTGGAAACATTACTGCAGTTCAAAGTGTTTAAGAGGTTGCGTGGGTGTCTCTATAGCATTGTTTGCTTTATTTTGCTGGTGTATAGCAGCAAGCACATCAAGAAATGATTAACATCCAAGCTGGTCTTGCTTGTTTACTATATTATACCAGACAACTTAAAGTTACATAATAAATCTATACTAAATTCCCACACAACTAAGTGACTAATGTTTAATCCCCAAAATATCCTTTTAAACTTAAATTCTCACATAAAAATTCAAACAGTGTTTCCTTAATGAAATAGTTACACTTAATAATTCCTACCCAAAATTTCAAAAAGATGAATGATAACTTTTGACAACTTTTTTTAATGTACGTTTTAAAAAAATTAAGACTTTTTTATTTAATCCAAACACTAATAATTTCTAAAAAGTTATCCACCTACTTTTATATGTAAGACATCATATAACAACTTATTACTATTATTATTATTTAATTTATTTTGTTAGTTTATATTTTATGAAAATTAATAATCATGCAACAATAAAAGCTTGTCGCTATAAAATCTGTTGCTATGCACGAGTATTCGTCTAGTATAATAGTATGATGAAATAGAAGATAGACCGAATTTGTGAAGCATCACTACAAATTCACCTCTTTTGGAGAAGACTTTTTGCCACTCTTAATTTGAAAATTAATTAATTAATTAGTTACTAATTAATCAATTAATCTATTTTCATAGAAAATAACCCAGGCTCACAACATTTTTGGTGAAGACATGTCCTCGCCAAAATCCCTAAATTTGACAGCAGAATGCTGCATTTCCAGATTTTGCTGCATTTCCAGAACCTGTTTTAAACTAACAAAATCCCAATGCGCTACAAACTGGCTAACACAAACTCCCAAAGTCCAAAAGTCACTAAAATATTATATTAAACTAACAAAGTCGGCCACATGATTCAAAAAACAAAAGTCCCTAAAATATCCGCACTATCCATAACCATAATCTCTAACACAATCCGCAAACACATAAAAACCCAAAAACGCATAAAAATTCATCAAAATATCCACAAATACATAACTATAATCCCTAACACAATTGCTAAAACATTAGTTATTTGTTGTGGTTTAACACTGATAACATCAAATTATCCTGATTATTAAGTGTCAATTTCCCCCGATAATGCTTGTAATTTATATCATTTATATGGATTTACGCTTGTTTTCCATTATATTCCACTTTAAGGTAAATTACGAGCATTAGAGTTAAAGAGACGCGGAATTGGAGAATTATTAAAGATTTATCATAGTATGCTCATTTTGAAGAAGTTACGGCGTAACTCATCTCTCACATTACGCCGTAACTAAATCGTGACTCAGAAAGCCAACTAATCAGAAGATTACAGCGTAATTCTCCCAAAAGATTACGACGTAACTATATTAGGTCAAATGAGGGTCCGCGCCGCTGATAACTACGCCGTAACTCTTGCATAACTACGGCGTAACCAAGAATTATTGAAGATACGGCGTAACTACTTCTAAGGATACGCCGTAACCAGCAGATCTAGTGCAATTTACGAAGAAATAGAGGATTACGGCGTAACTATTTTATTAGTTACGTCGTAACCCAGATCTGGCCTATAAATACCCTACGATTTCCAGCATTTCAAAGCATCCCATTTCACACACCACAACCTAAGAACGTGGGAGGAAGCCAAAGGCAGGTCTAGAGGAGCATACGGAGCTATCTCCAAGGGAGAAATCACTCCCCTACGATAAGCATTAGCATTTTATCTTTTCTCTACTTTCGATTCATGTATTTCGTAAAATTAATTATTGAATTGATTTGTATGGTTAATATGAGCGGCTAAGCACCTCTTGGTGCTGGCCAGTTATGATTCCTTAATTGTTTTGTTTATGTTTATATTACTTCCGTATAATTATTTCTAAGTGTATGCATGCATAGTTTATTGGTAGTTACCCTTGTTACGGTAGTTTTGAATGGCGGTAGAGGCTAGTTGCTTAGGAGATATGACCAACTGACCCTAAGTGAGTAGACTGAGACGGGAAGGGTAAGATATGACCAACTGACGACCCTTTCTACTTGTGCGATTTGACCAACTGATAACCTACCGTTTGGATGAACTTAAGAATTAGGGGGTGAGTGTTTAAGTTGCTAACGCCCGGGCACTCACTATTATAAGTCTAGCATGTAGCGGTACTTAATGACTCGGCTTAGGAGACCAGGAACAACTGGACTTATGAGGGGACACCTGACTTCTCCAGTGGTGGCATCTTTGCTGATAGGTTAGGGCGAATTGACCAAATGCTGTCCTCTCGACTTTGACCCCACCTGAAGTAATTGGAAGTAATTAAACGTAGACATTACTAGCTACGATGAATAACTAGGTTAGCACCACTCTCCTCTATTGATTACACCTTTGCCTTTATTTGCTTTATTAATTAATTAATTAAATCATATTAAAATCTGTGACACAACTTAGTATTAATCCAACACACATAGCTCTTGGGACGACCTTGGTTTTATCGATTACTACACTACACACGACCAGGTACACTGCCCGTTAGTGCATTAGGTAAGACCATAAGTATAACCAGACTTTATAAATATTAAAACCTGGTCAGTAAAACCTGCATCAAGTTTTTGGCGCCGCTGTCGGGGAGTTATATTAGGATTGCTATTAAGTCTTTCATTTTGGTTTTGTTTTAAAATTTCTCATATTCTCACAATCACTATTCAAGATTTCAGGTACCATGGAAGTTGTCAACATTGATGACGTCACTCTTGAGGAATATTTGGCGTTGACGAGAGCAGAACAAGGACCAGGTCTCGTAAGACCGGCAATTGGAGCTGATGTCCGTTTCGAAATAAAAGACCAATTTATGAGGGAGCTTCGTGCTTACCCTTTCTCAGGAAACAGGGACGAAGATGCATATGAGCACCTTGAAAATGTCCTATACATCGCAAGCCTTTTCAACATTCCGGGCGTGTCTCATGACGCTGTTATGCTAAGGGTATTCCCCATGACTCTTACTGGGGCTGCCAGAAGATGGATTGAAAGATTGCCCGCCGGGGCCGTTAATACTTGGGCTCTACTAAAGAAGCACTTCATTCAGAGATATTGTCATTCGTCGAAGATTTCTAACCAACTTTTTGAGATCCATAATTTTAAGCAAGAAGACGATGAAACGTTGTATCAAGCCTAGGATAGATACAACGATCTCCTTTACAAATGTCCTACACATGATCTGAACAACCAGCAAAAGGTCAACATCTTATACAAATGAATCAACGTAACTACAAGATAGATGCTGGACTATCAAGGACCAATCCCGAACATGACTCCTACTCTAGCAATTGAAGCCATTCAAAAAATGGCTGATCATTCTCAAAAATGGCACGATGGAGGAAGCAAAAGAAACCAAGGCGGAAGTTTTGACGAAATTGCAGCCATCGCTAGCAAAATTGAAAATCTAAGTCGTCCAAGTGGGGTGTGAAAGCTGTAGGGGAAGACATCTCACCAAGAATTGTCCTCACGAAGAAAATATAATTGAAGAAGCCAAATATAGAGAAAATCGACCGTTTTACTAAGATAATCGAAATAGTAACGGGTATCGTGGAAATTACAACCGTGGGCCTTATGGAGAAAGAAAGCCCAACCTTGAAGAGACAATAAACAAATTCCTGGAAAATTCAGCCCAAAGACAAAAGGAACAAGATGAGTGGCTAAAAGAATTCCAGGAAAACACTGACAGAAGTCTTTCCAATCACGACACAACCCTAAAAAACCTTGAATCCATGGTGGAAAAGCTTAGTGAGAAAGTAAGGATGAATAACACTAATCTGGAAGGATCAAAACCCACAATGGAACGTAAAGTGATTTTTGCTGATAATGACTCAAAGATACAGGCTAATTCTCACACTGAAGATACGGATTCTGGTGAAGAATCCATCGACAGATCGGAGTTACGCCGTAACCTGTCTAAGGAGTTACGGCGTAACTATATTTTTGACAGCGATCGTGGGGTTATGAAAGATATTGATAAGGACGATTCAAGCGAGTTACGCCGTAACCAAACATCCCAGTTACGGCGTAACTGGGATACGTGGGCAGACGAATTTCTCGAAGTGGATGAATCAGGAACGCAGGTAATTAACGGATGGTCCCACGACATTAATTTATGCCCTCTGTCCCCATCTAAAAAGAAATATCATTGGTGTAAAAAGATACCCGTAGCTAAGGGGGACTGGTATGATCTATGGGCCTCGTGTGACCCGAGAAATGAGATTTAAGATGGAGGAAGCAATAAGGATAGGGTCAAAAATAACAAGTTCATGTGGGCTGCATATACTGATGAAGAAAGATTGGAAAAATTTTCCTTCGAGAAAGAAGAGGAATCACCTATCACTCACTGGTGCACTCCAATAATCATAACTGACGATGAATCCACACGAGCATGGCCTACGTGCGACCCTTTCCGCGAGTATTGCAATGGTGGTGATAGTTTAAAAGAAGAAGAATGGGCGTGCCCTCACGAGCTTGAAAGACATAATATCAAGTTCGGAGATTTGACATTTGATGATTGGTACGCGATACAATTCGGGAATGCTAAAATTAACCCGAATCTTCTTAAAAAGCTCAAGATTGACTATGAGGATCATAATCAGAAAAAGGAATTGGTTAATGATGACATCTACTGCATGGAAGATCCTTTAAGCGGAACTGATAACAATGAAACCCGAAGTCATTGGTGTGAAAAGATAAAATCTCCTAGGGAAGTCTTCTGGGCATCATGCAACCCTTATGACGATAAATGTAATGGGGGAAACAGCTTAATGAAAATGGGAAAGGACAAGTTTGCCTTGGTTAGAAAACTTGGGATTTGACAGTTAGGTAAAGATCAAGTATGGACAAGTAGATGCGTTAACAAAGGAAAAGATTTGGAAAGAGTACATGAGTAAAGAAAATTCAAACGACGAAAGTCCTAACAACTCGAGTGAAATAATAGTTGAGGATAACAAAGAGTTGATAAGAAATGAGAAGGAAGAATGCAAACGTGTACTGGTGGAGAATTTGCTTGATGAGGAATGGTTTAAAGGAACCGAGTCTGACGACGATGACATTGAGGGGATTTTAGATTACCTTGAGTTGCAAGGAAATGAAGAATTTACTGACCCTGATGATGAAGCATATGAGCAAAGGAGGTGCAAACTCCTTGGGATTCCGTATAAGAGGCCGCCACCAATTATAGCCGAAAAGTATGAGTTCACTCGATACCATTTGGGGCCGGAGGAAAAATTTTGCAAAATTCGGAAGATCGAGACTAAAGAATACCTCCGCACTGCCACAAATGTCGCTTTGGTCAGACACAACTTAATGAAGGACATGGAGGAGGTTGGCCAAGTTCAAAGGCCACCATAAAGCACCAAGGTTCTGAGTCTAACTTAAAGACTTGTTAATAAAGAAAAGTGCTATTTCGGGAGACAACCCGAAATATCCATTTCTTTTGTTTTATTTCCATTTCTGTAGGGTTTTGTGTTTTTAACCATTTTTGCAGGAAACGATGAATGATTGCTGATGCAGCATGCTGATCTAACTATAGTTACGGCGTAACTCATCTCAGTGGTTACGCTGTAACCAACCCTTTGCAGTAGAATTTCGGATGCATCACCAATTACAGCGTAAGTCCATCTCTGTGGTTACGCCGTAGCTACACTCTTGCAGTGTATGCCAGGTTTTGCCTAGTTACGGCGTAATTCCTTCTAAGGGTTACGACGTAACTATCCTCTGCTTTACTTCTTTCATTTTAAAACACAATAACCTTGTATTAGTATTTTAAATGAACTTTGTGGGTGTGTTCCCTGTAAACCCTCACGAGACTTCACTCGTCCACTTGGGACACCAAGTGGTTTAAATGGCTTGTTGCATATGCTAAATGCAACCGTGATTCCTACGAAAGTGAGTTAGATTTGTTTTTCATTTTTTTTCTTTTTAGAATTATGCTTGTCGGTAGTGTGATTTCAGGGATTGAAGTTTACTCATGGACGCTTATACGAAGGCACGACTCTTATTCGTGGGCCTTCTTTCTTTTTGGAGCAAATTTGAGGGAAGTTCTCGCTCTAATTTTACTTTTCTCTTCAGCTTTATTTAACGCTTAGTACAAAAGGGACTTTGTACAATTCAAGTGGGGGGACGGGACTAGAATTGTCTCTTGAACTTTATTTTGCCCTCATTTTTCTAGTTTATTTTGAAAAATTATGTCATTTTTAAAATTTTGACATGTTTTTCTTAACCTAACTAGATTAGACCTTAGCCGAGCACATACAACCCTTGATATTATATGGTGAGATTAGCCTTATCCGTTTCTAATATTTTACCCCAAATCCACCAAATTATGAGTGTGCCGGTAGCTTGTAAACTTTAGAACTTGGCCTTTGCATCATTTCGAGACCATAAATGAGGTATGTTGAGTTAGCTCGATGTATTTGGACTTTTCAGTTTAAGAAGGCAGTATTATAGGATTATCACCCAAAATTTCCTGCCATTGTGTGTCTATCGATTAGTCACCTCGACTTCTCGACCCCCATGTGAAACCCTTTTATTGCACTCACCTTTAGTGCAAGATACCCCTAGATACACCCATCTGAGCCATTCCTTTCATTTTGTTAACCCAATTTATTGTTTCGATATACCTATACACCTTAGCCTAACCTGTAGTCTTTATTTGTGATTGGGAAGTCATCATTTTCCTAAGTTCAAGGTTCAAGTGGAAAGGTTCGGGAATCACGCTTTCGTCGACGACATATTCTTAAAGATCATTGAAGACCCCCCGAATTCTCATTGTAGAAAACTAGAAGGGGGGTTGAATAGTTTACCGATTAAAAACTTTGTTTTGAAACTTATTGAAAGCTCAATTGATATTGATCTTAAGTATGTTAATGAAATATGCAAGCAATATGTAATAAGTAAATAAGGAAAGAAATGATCAAACCACAACAAGTTGTTTATAGTGGTTCGGCCTACAAGGACTCTTTTTCCTTGCCCTACTCCACTCCCCGAGTCTCACACTCGAGAGTTTAACTTCACTAGTCAACAAGCTCCTTTCACCGGCGGAGAAAACCTTTACACTTCGCTTACACTATTTCCGACACTAAGCTAGATGTCGAGTTCTTTCCAAGGGTACAACTACTCCCACACACAATGTATTTTGAGGACTAAAATACTAACCACTCACACTCACAAGATTATGATGGTTTGATACAACAATGAAGTATGGATCAACACTAGATCATACAACACTAAACAAACAAGACTTCCAACTTCTCGTTGAAGCTTGAATATGACTTGATCTTCTTTGCTACAAAAGAGATCACTAATATGATATGAAACTGAGTTAGAAAGGTTAGAGAGAAGATATGTATGAGAGTATGTTAGAAAGGGGTGAGAAACTACTTGGCTTGGCATTGCTATTTATAGCCAAAATGGACAGGAGCGTCCACGGACGGCGGACCCCTTAAAAGGGTTCCGCCCGTGTATCATTTTGGTACCGCCGGTCTGACAACCAAGATATCAAATCTTGCCAAAGTCAACTCTATCTAAGTGAGATTGTGCAAGATATGAAGAGTACAAATCTTCACAAAATATCTAATGGAATCTTCTAATGATTTCCATGATGTAATACATGATGTCAAATGTTGTATTACTATTTATAGAAATATGCAAATGCTTAAGTAGTGTTTGGTTTTAAGAACCTAACACATTCTACAAACTACTATCATACATAATGATTAGAGTCATATCAAGATGTTACTAATCATAAATGTAAATGCTTGAATGATGAATATATTGTTTGAGAAAGCTTATCTTAATATCTAATAAACTTGACAAGCTTTAAGCTTTTATAAATTAAATTTACTTTTGTCGTTAACAAAACTTAGGCAAAGATCAAAAATATAAATAACGTTTAATGACGATATTTGTATTAACAATCTCCCCCTTTTTGTTGAGGACAAAATATAAATTTTATTTTTATAATAGAAACAAAGTTTGTACAAGAGTTATAAAAATATTAGTTTTAGAACTTGAAAATGAAATGATAATGCAAGTGTATGAAATTTTGACTTTTTATGAAAGTCAAAGAATTCACTAGTTGATGCATGATGTTGACTTTTTTAGAAAGTCAAAGTATACAGTTTGACTTTTTTAAGAAAAGTCAAGTATTATCAATGAGGGTTCCTGTTTGACTTTTAGAAAGTCAAATGTATGCAGTTTATAATGCTAC